>VZSC01001604.1:94262-115591 GCA_013398225.1 Steatornis caripensis | reverse complement strand
GAGAAGGAGACTCCACAACCTCTCTGGGCAGCCTGTTCCAGTGCTCTGTTACTCTCATGGTAAAGAAGTTCCTCCTCATGTTCAGGTGGAACTTCCTGTGTTCCAGTTTGTGCCCATTGCCCCTTGTCCTGTCGCTGGGCACCACTGAGTCTGACCACGTCCTCTTGACATCCACCCTTTAAATATTTGTAAGCATTGATCAGATCTCCTCTCAGCCTTCTCTTCTCCAGGCTGAACAGACCCAGCTGTCTCAGCCTTTCTTCATACGAGACATGCTCCACTCCCCTCATCATCTTTGTGGTCCTCCGCTGGACTCTCTCCAGTAGTTCCCTGTCTCTCTTGTACTGGGGAGCCCAGAACTGGACACAGTACCAGATGTGGCCTCACCAGTGCAGAGTACAGGGGGAGGATCACCTCCCTCGACCTGCTGGCCACAATCTTCTTAATGCAACCCAGGATGCCATTGGACTTCCTGGTTGCAAGGGCACATTGCTGGCTGAAAATCCATTCCATCAAAATCATCCCATCTTAAACTGTGTATCTATTACAGGAACAACTTTTCTCTAGGAGTGCTTATGATTTCCCACTGACTGTAGGGAGCACCTAGAGATTAGTTTTAATCAGTCAGCTTTAAATAGCTAAAGTTACATGAGGTGAATGCTGTCATCTTTTCCATCATATTAGGATATCAGTAAAGGCTTCACCAAGTCATAATTTTGTAGACAGTTCTTACGTTTGAATCTCACTTACTATTGATATTATCTTTAAATACATCTTACAAATATTTCTTGTAGTACACTGATAACTGAGTGAGAAAAAAAAGGAAATCACTGTTTCTATAAAACAATTTGTTCTCTGTAGTAGAAGGCAATAATTTAAATACAGTAAGTAATTTTAAACAGTATTACTCTGGGAAAATGAAACAAAGTGATGAAAAAGTAAACACGAAGTACAGACAGTCCTGTAAATTGACACAACTCCATAGAAATCAGTATAGGTCAAAGTCATTTTATCAGCCATTAACGTGGTATCTTCAATAAAAGTTGTAACTCAAGTTTGGGCCTTCAGTAGCCATTCAGGATAGAGAAAGTATGCTAAGCATACTCCTGTTTACTACAATGCGAGAGGAGAAGTAAATTCAGTGAAAGCACTGCCTCCCGCCCACAGACAGGAGAGGGGACGAGAGGCAGAAAGAGTACTTTGAGCATATTAGCTGGCTCAGAATGTGCACTAAAATGCATGTAGATCCTGAAGGCTTTATCTTGCCTCACAAGAAATAATGAAAGGGTAAATTGCTTTTAACCTTCCTCTATGTCTGCTACAAAGTCATAGAATAATTTCAGTTGAAGGAGTTCTCTGAATGTCACCTGTCACGGTTTAAAGCTGGGCTGGCTGTTAAGCGAACAACAGACGCTCTTTGTTAACCCCCTCCCTCCCCAAAGTGGGGGGGAAGAGAGAAAAGGGAAAGAGACTTATGGGCTAGAAAAGTTAAAACAGCTTTAATCTAACTACAATAATAATGAATAATAATAATAATGAAATATATACAAATATACAAATATGTACAAACCGATATCGAGCTTCCCCCCCACCGATGACGAATACGTCACCTGGACGCTGCGGGGCATGCCCCAGGAAAGTCCCAGACTGTACTCAGCAGCAGCTGGCAGGAGCTGGATTCAGGAATGCACGGATTGGGATTGAAGGCAGAGGAATTGGACAGAGTCCTTCTGGGACGCCGGCCCAAGAAGAAGAGAGCGAGACCCTCGTGATCCCTCAGCTTTATACCGAGTATGACGCATATGGGATGGAATACTCCCTTTGGTCAGTTTTGGGTCACCTGGCCGACCCGCTCCTCCCCATCGCAGGGTCGCAGGTGTGACCACTTCTCTGCTCTTTCAGTTCCGGCGCACAAGAAAGTTAGCAGAAGCAAGCATTGACCTTGGTCTCCATAGGGATAACTCTAAGCAAGAGCTTTTCTGCATACCATTCCTACTGATGTTCCAGCACTAAGTATAAACACCGAGCCTTATCACTGCTAGAAGCAGCTACTGTCTGGAAAAACATGCAGTTAATTTCAGAGAGTGCAGCTTCTCAGAAGAGACTTAACTAAAAAGCAAATTTACTAAAAGAAAATCGGTTCTGTCCTGGCCCAAACCAGGACATCACCTAGTCCAACCTCTCGCTGAAAGCAGGTCTAGTTGGAGTGAGTTGCACAGAGCCTTGTTCAATCAAATTTTAAATATCTCTAAGGATGGAGCAACCTTCTCCAGTGTTTGACCAAACTCCTGGTGAAAAATTTTAGCCTTATATCTAAGCAGCATCTGCCACATTCCAATCTGTGTTGGTTGTTTCTTGTGATATCACTTCTCCCTTACAAACCCAGTTCTCTGAACCTGTATGTCACATGTCCCTGGTCATCTTAATGGCCTTTCACTATACTGACTCCAGTACGTCTATCTTCATGTCTTGTACTGGGGGTTCCCAGATGCAGACCAGTACTCTGGACGCGGTCTCACTGGTCACATGGTGTCACAGAATAACTACTTCCCTGGACCTGCTGACTACAGTCCTGTTAATGCAGGCCAATATGAGTCATCCACCTTCTTTGCAAGGGCACACTGTTTAACCAAGTTCAGCTTCTTGTCTACCTTGCCATCAACCAGCATTCATGAACAGAGAACTTCGGACTCAATTCAAGTGCAAAAGGAAGTAGAAAGGAAGTAGAAACAGGTACGGTCTACCATGAAATTCTCTGGCTTACTTGACATCTTTGGGCAAACTGTTAAACCAACTTCAACTTGTGTATTTCTCTTACAACAAATGAAGAATTTCAAGTTTCTTTGTTGTTCTAGTTCTTCAAAGTATTTTCTTGTTGGTTAGTAGTTGTTAAATGCACCCTGTTCTACATGCTGATCATTCTTCATTTATTTCGATGTTTATTTTTGCTCCTACTTTCTTGCCACATGTTGCTGAAACATTTGGCTGGAAATACCATGGAAATTACTAAACTACACATTTGGCAGAAATACTACCAGAATCTCTGAACTTCTGAGAAAGTGAGGAACTTACTCCAGATGTTCATCTGTTAAGTAAAGATGTTGGGCATCAGGAGTGAGGACTGACTGGATCAGAATACATTATTCCTCTTCCCTTGATCAGTTCCCAATAGAAAAGAAGTGTCTTGCACTATTTTTTTTTAAGATATAGAAAGAGTGCAAGGTAATACAAGACTTTTGTCACTGTAGTTTAAAGATCACAGTTATCTGGGAGTATGAAATTATAGTAATATCAGCCTTGATAAATGTGAATTGTGATAGGATGAGTATATGGATGTCTTTCTTCCTTGTCATCTATAGGCACATACAAATCTCTGTGGTTTTGGACAAAATTATGCGCTACATCCCTCTCTCACTGGATGCATAGGAGAAATCTTCACCATGTGGAAAACAACCCATAACATCTGGAAGGAAATTCTCACAGAAAATTCCACTCAGTTCCACATATTTTCTCATAAGAAAGAGTGTTTAGTCTCGATGTTTACAAAATCATTTTTCGTGTATTTGTAAAATTAACATGAGTAATATTTCACTGCAACTAAGACATATGTAGGGCAAAGTTTGTCAGTAGATCAACAAGTGTTATGCTTCATTAGATTGATAAGTATAGATGAAAATTTCAGACACGATTCATACTCCAAACTCAGAAAAAAGACCTGAAGAAGGATTTGTTTAACCCAGGTTTTTGGGTATTTTTTCTTCTATTATGCTAAGTAGTCTTATACAAATGTCATTTGTATTTACAAAACTTTCCATGTTTTGTCTTTGAGTAAGACAATTTGTGTAAGTACTTCAGAATTAAAATCTACTCTTAATCAGTCCATTCAGGGAGAAAATAACAATTTTCACCATGTATTGCTGCTACAAAGCTAAATGCAGTTTAAAGAAATTAATCTTAGTCATTTTGTCAATAAAATTTTCTTTATGATCACCACTCTTCAGTCTTCTTCTCAGAAACTAAGCAGAAAAAAGAAATCATATATTAGTGCCTTACTAGATAAGTAGAATATTTACTTATTTCACCTTCTTATTTCAGGGTTCTTTATGATAACTACCTATAAAACCATCTGTTATTTAAGAAAGAGAAAAGAAATAATTGTATACAAAGCTATATTTCAGTACCTTAGAGTTTTCATTCCACCTTTTTTTTTCCTTATTTGTACATAGACACCATTCTGGCATTTTATATACACAGCACAATTTTGTATATACATTACACAACTTTATATATGTTACATAACTTAATACAAAGTTTACTTGAAGTATAACTTGTGCCAAAGTTGTGTACAGAAGTGTTCAGGGAGAGTTTTTTACAGTTGCATTCCATTTTCTGAAAGCCAGTATATAACAGTATGTCAGCAGCTGCAGATACAACTGTAACTATACAGAGGTTCTTGCTTATGCGATTATGTTAGCAGCAATGACAAAAATAACTGACATTTTTACACATAAAATTTTTACATTTATTGATGTATTGGCCCTTATTTGATTTCATACTATAAATAAACATTAAAAAATATTTTTAAAATATTTAACTCTGGTGAAAAGCAGCCCTGGTCTTCTCCTCTGTGTATTCACATGGTTTGATGGAGTGGGGTTAGGGTGCTCAGTGCCTTATAACATTGCATCCAAAAGCTCTGTGGCTGTCATAACTCTTTGAGATGAGCAAAGTTCCTTTCTAATCTGCAATGTACATGACTAGTGAATTGAAAATTAAAGACAAAATAGGTATAGTATTTTTGAAAAAGCATGGAGACATCCAACAGGCTGCAGCTTATTAGTATTCTCTTCAGGTCAGCTGAACTATGAGCATAATCATGCACACATGATATCTTGGGCTATGGGATTCAGATCTTCCCCAAAATGAACAAAAACTTTCATAACTCCCCTGAAGAAGTTCTCCAAGTGTGGCCCAAAATACACTCACTAAATCCAGTTCCTAAAAATCATGGTGGGAAGCGTAGCTGAGGCAATGTTCTATGTGTCCTACAGGATTTATCTCAGAAAGCATCATGCGCCCTCTTAAGTGGACACTTCCTCTACAGTGTAAGGGAACTCACAGCTTTCACTTCTAGCAAGCAACAGCATCTCTAGAAATTGCTCACAAAGAAAATGTCCTCTATCTCTGACAATTAGTATCACATCACTGAAGTAATTGGAACTACACTGCTCTGTGACAGTTAAAGGTTTTGCTACTTATTCCTGTCATAAAATAGTGCGTATATGTGTGCAGTTCTCTTAGTGACTTACGAAGTGCATACTTTCACATTTTGCATTCACACAGCCAAAGAAAATTTTGTTAATTCTTTCAATTTTAATCAGACTGTCTCACTGAGGAGAGACAGGTTTCTTTCCACAGAAGAAAGCCCAGCACTAACATTCCCACTGATTTCAGTCATATGAATGTAGAAGCTGTGTTGTTGTTGAATAGCTGTAAATGTTTAACGGCAGTCCAGTCAAAGGACTTCTGTTAGCATGAAACTGATGTTGCACAGAGAAGAATGAGACAAACCTGCTGATGTGTAAATAATAACAGATCTGTATGAGAAATACTAGAAAGATCAACAATCAGACAGGGATCTGTTGCCTTTACTGTGCAACTGGAGCTGCAGAAGGGAGTTGTGTTTGGTCATGGCTGTTTCAGGTGCGAGGGTCCCACATAAACAGATCTTTCATCGATATTCACAGAGCTAAAAAAACCCTATCTGACAAACTATTATTCACATGACTGAATGACTAAATGTGGGTCGGTCAGTTGGGATAACAGAAATAATGAAACCATGTCTATTTCCATGCTCACTGGATTCTCATATGACTCCCTTAATAACAAATCTAAGTTGCTGATAAACAAGTTCCCTAATGCCACATTTTTAATCATAGCTTCTGAGAAAATCCTTGATATGGTGGAGATAGATAAACAATTATCAGTGATTCTCTGAAATATCGGGATGCCTCCATGTTTTTAGTCACACAAACACCTTACATTTCTTCAGGGAATTCTTCATTTCTCTGTACAGGACCTGGTATAGAGTTAGACATTTGTTTGCTGGCCAGGACTGTAGCTTCTTAACCCTTTGTAAGACTTAAAAAGCACTGTTGGGTTTTTTTCTATGAATCTTCAGTTCTCTTCCTAGACATTTTTTTGTTATTGTATTATCTACAGTTTACTATGGTATCATCTGAATGCTTGTTCAATGTGAAAGGTGATCATCACACTAGGTAGTGATTTGCGTTTTTAATTAAGGAGAAAAAAGGAAGCCAGCTAGGCTTTGATAAAACATGGGTAATTTAATTAGCTGGTTTTTGTCATGTTCATTCTGCTCTAGCAATCATTAAGAATATGGATATTGATACTAAAATAATTTATTTATTTTATCTGTGAGGTCTAAGGTTAACATTTTTTGTCTGACTTTTTGTACCTATTTTTTTGTGTGTTAAATTGTGTACATTTGATAATATCATAAAATGACCTGAACAAAGACCGACATGAAATTGAACACAAATCGTGAAGGAGTCATGCAAGTTACTGAGTTCAGAGCACTATCATACAGCATTATCTTAACCTACCCAGATTTTAATTGTGGGACCAAGGAGCACTTCCCACATCCCAGGTCAAAGTCAGCTTTCTCCTGACCTCACAGTGGGGCAAGACTCTGGGAATCCATCTTTCTTTCTACTCTAGACAATGTATTGGTGTCTAGGGGAAGAGACCTGGGTAGAGGAGCTAGAGGGAAACTTGCATTGTCTCTGCTCTGGATCATGGGAGGTCCAGAACACTGGATTTCTTATGGGAAAACACATGCCTCACAATTTAGACTTGATCAATGTGTCTACCACAAGTTAGAATGCATCTGCAAGCCTTGTTACTAACCCCCCCCAAGCACTAGAATTCATCGAGAAAAGGCAAGGACTGCTAATAATTGATATTGTGATTTGAAAATAAAATTAGTGACTGCCATATACAATTTTTTTTGCATCTATTTGCTTTGCAGGTTGGTCTACATAGGCAAAAGGGAAAAAAGGATGAATCAAACTATTACCCTTCTATCAGCATGACTCAGCATAGCATACAGTTTTCTCATACGATACAGCAAAAGTTCAGGGCTATGCAGGATCTCTTCCTTCTCTCATGCATATGACAGATGCCATAAACTAATTGTCATCCAAGTCTTATCAAATATCAGTTATTTGATCTTCCTTTGACTGGTTATCTTTAGATAGAACTTGGCTTTGTTTTTATCATTTTTGTAATAAAAGAGTGGAAACCTGTAGAGAATTAAATATATCGGTATTTCCAATCGACTATAAATACAAAATCCTTTAGACATATCTTCAAGCTGTGGAGTTCATTCTCTGCTGTGAAATCTCACTGTTTTTGGAAAATACTTTTGCTATTTCAAAAGAATGTATTTGCAGCTTGTGACATTGTAACACTCAAATAAAATTCTTTAAATGTGAGTATACAATTACTATCATGCAGACACTTTTAATTTTCCTGAACAGCTAGTATCTTGCCATTTTGTACAATAATAAGGAAAAGTGGAGAAAGAACAGGATGAGCTAGCCCTGTCCAAGTTCTAAAGGCACAGAGACACTGAAAATGTAGATCAACTAATTATCATTTTATATACATATATAGTTGTCACCATCCTTCAAAGTAATAAATCACCAAAGATCACTGGACCCTTAAGGCAATATCACAGTCTGCACAGGTATTTACTCTGCAATAAAGCAGGAATAGCAAAAGCTCGCAAGGCCTTGTGCTCTTTGGCTTCCTGGAGTTTGGCACGCTGTTCATCCACCTGACACATTTAATCGCAACAATTAGACAATATAACAACAGAAACATATGGAATTTCTCTGAGAATCACTTTATCATAGGTTGCATAAAAATATTTGAGGTCTGGGGAATGGTCAGACTGAAAGTTCAGCTCATGATTATTTACAATACAGCATACATTAGTCTAAACAGAGTCTATGAACAGCTTTACCATGTGTTGTTTAAAAAAAACAGAAAGAAGGAAGAGAAAAATGATCTCCATTTGCTTCAGACAGCTATGGGGTGGCCAAGCTAGAATACTTGGCACAGAAGATGTTTAGAATTGAAAAAAGTTTACATCTGGGCTTTGTTCACAGCTTATTTAATGCATCTGTAGTTGTGTCTGTTATTCCAAACACTAAAATATATTTCTGCAGTCATCCTATGGGCTCACTGTGGTTAGTCCTGGCTACCAAGAGAGGGGCTGAGGCTGCCCTGGCCCCTCTGTGTCTATGACAGGCAGCCCAGAGCAGGAGGTTTTGTAAGCATGGCTTCCCCTGCAGACACAGTCTGCCAAAGCTAACCTGGCTTCCAAGAAGGCAGTAATTTCTCCCAGCAAACACAACAGCAGGGAGCAGGACTCCTGCATGTTAAGCAGTAACCAAGTTCCCAAGTCAAATTCTCTTTTTTACCTCACAGGGCTACAATCTGGCAGGCTAGGATGGCATTTGGATTTTCAACAGAAGTAATTTTTGGGACCAGTGCACTAGGAGAAGGTGAGATGTAGCCGCCGCCCTCATCAAAAGTGCTTATCATCCTGGCTGTGTCCACACATGGGGGGCCCAGCTGGGAGGTTTCAGTGTTGGCAGAGCTCTCCACACCAACCTCACAACGAGATTTGGCCTTATCAGTGCTGATAAGACATCAGTTTCAGTTGTATTGGAAGAAAACCCAGAACTGGAAGACATAGTACAACCAGGATAGGTATTTTAGAATTGTAAAATAGCTCCCGGTGGACTCCTGTCTGACGTAAGCAGTTTTGAAATCTCCATGTGAAAGGCCATTTAGAACTACAGATTTTCATGGATTTTCAAACATGTTTGTGTTGGTGAGCCATATCCTACATCTGAGGAGAGTCAATGCTGCACGTCTTCCCCCGTACTTTATTATTAGTGTACTACCAAGAGAATATGATGAGGATTCAATATCTTACATAAAATCAATACGATACACAATACACAAATCTTCTTGCCAAGTTAATAAAAAGTTTTCTGGCTATCTTTAAATTTACCTTGCTTTCAACTAACTTTGAAATGTAAAAAAATTGAACATTCAGTGAAATAAAATGTGACTGAGACACTTGCTGAAGACTTTGCTCACATAAATCATCACACTCTTCCTTAAAGCCATTTTTCCTCAAGTGATAGGTACGACAAAGAGAGTAGTCTTCATTTATCACATAACTAAAGTGTAATGCAATAAAGGTTACTACTACAAATTTAAACTTTTTCTCATATTGTTTTACCTAAGAAATCAGGATATTGATAAAAACTAGCAAATTATTTGAACTTTGACCAGAAATTGAACTGTTGCTATATAGAAGTTTTTAGAGATGAAGACTGAGTTTTGAACCTTTTCCTTCTCTCTCCCTCTCCTTTTTTATGCACTTACTGGCCTTCTTGGCTATGTTCTGAACTGAAAATAAAATCAAATGATACATGGAGATACACGACAATGTTTCTAGCTCAACTTTTGCAGAAGAATTCTTACGCTTAATTCAGGTAAGATTTGTCAAAGTGTACCTAGGCTGAAACAAACTGTCAAACTTACCAAGGTCTGACCAGCACTAATAATCCTGGGTAACAAATATGGAAGAGCTTGAGATAGCTTCAAATCCCTTCAGTGATGTATTTGCACTACTATTCACCTGGGAAGTTAGCTCATGCTAGCATAGTTCTTTCCCCCCCCACATCTGTAGTAGGGTACATCCATACCTGCTGTGTAGATATTACGTATTTCTGTGCAAACCACATAAATGTGGTGCAAACCTCGGCTAGCTAAAAGAAAAATAGTTTGGTGTAATTCTCTTGTAATCATTGAACATTGACTTGGATCGAGCTATACTTATTTACACCATGAAATGGTTTTAGCTTACAATATTTTGCTCTTGAGACTGAACCATTCCACAGAAGAGCTAAACAGAAATCCTGAAGAGATTGCCAGTGCAAAGAGCAAAGTGCAACTGGATTTCCAGGGCATTCAGGATGGCTGAGTAAGGCTGTGAGGCAAGAAAGCAGAGATATCACCTCATTTCCCTTTTGCCCCTCTAAGGCATAAACAGGGATTTTAGTCTTAGACAGAACCTTCAATTGAAATCAACCCTCATATAAGACAAGGAATCTGAAGGCAACAAGTTTGACATATTTTGTATGCAGATTGAACCCATAAATTAAAGCAGACTTGTACTTTTATGTTGCGTTACTATAATATATTATTGTGCAATTATTGACTTACAACATTCAGTATTGCTTGAACCTGGAATAAAAAATATGTCTCAAACTCAGCTGGGCCGGGTAATTTCTCATTGCATCTGTATGCTGAATAAGATCTATTACTATGTAAGGTATTCCACACATATTTAAAGACTTTCCTATTTATTTTAAATATTCCATTCTTCTTTTCATAGATCATTTGTAGACCATTTCAACCTTTTTTACCCTATTTTGGCAGTTTAAGTAGGACTTGAGGAATGTCTTAGCCTCAAATGGGAAATCTTTGCTGAAAAAGCTGTTGAATAATTACGAGATACATCGCACTTTGTTTTTCAGCTAGTGTAAAACGGTATTACTCCTTTAAAGTCATTTCAGATATCTGATATTAAGAGTGAACTGAAATATTTGACCTAACTTCAAAAAGATTCATTCAGTATGGCGTTGTTTTAAAACATTCAGTTCTTTTGAAGTTGTTACATACACCTCTATCAAAAAGAGAAAAAAATAAACATCTGGCATTTTCTTCCTATTTTTCTGCATCTCGTCTAGGAAGATGAATTCCCCAAATCATTGTGTAACCTATGTAATATCTATTGCACATAATGATTACCCACCACAATGCTTTAGCTGCAACACGTCTTACAGTTTGGATGAGGGGTCAGCCAATTACACACATGATGTGAGTAGGTGTGCCAGCTCTGAACACGACCTGAGGTCTCCAACATGTGTTTTACATTTCCTAGTCAGATTGGGGTTTGTGTTCTTGGATGCTTTATTTTTTGTTTTCCAACTGGAACAGACAGTCACACGATAAGAGAAGAGATGCCTTACAATATTGTTATCCTCTATCTGTAGCTATCTAGAAAGCGATTACTTTTAAAACACATCTTTTTCAGACTTTCATCTAGTTTTAGAACTCAAACATGTGACATCTTCTTATGCAGATGTTTCTATTGCCTGGTATTTGTTTCAGGATGGTAATTGTTTTTATATTGAAAAACTTTTTAAATTTTTTAATATCTCCACCTTATTTCTAAATATTTATTCTGTAGTCACGTGTGCTCATATAGCTTATACAGCTCCACTTCTCTTAACGCTTACTAAGAGAAATGAAACACAGTGCTTTTCAGATGTCAGTTTGTCTCAGAGCTTTCCTAGCTTTTCGTGGAATTTGCAGTCAATGTATTTCTGGCAACATCTCCATCATTGAATGAATTAATGAAACAATTCAGGCGTAGTAGTCCAAGTGAGGGAAGATGATGCTGTTCTATGATATGAAACCTGTGCTTATACAATGCTCCTATGCTTTGCAGAATCATAAAATAAGGATAAGAAGGTACTTAGAAAGGTCATCTAGTTCATCTGCATGCCCCAAGGCTTGATCTGTGTATATCTATGGCAATCCTGGTAGACGTTTGTCTAACCTTTTCGCAAAGGCATCCATTGACATCCACAATAAATGGTTCCTTATTTCTCCAATGAAAGTGTATGTCCGTTTTCATGCACGAGCAAGCACAAAGGGGTGGTTGGTGAAACTTCAGACTTCTGCGTCCTTTATATATTAAATAGCTAATTTTTACAAACTCTTTAATGTGAAAGCAACAGTACTTTAAAATGCACAGTTCTAATGAATGGCCATTTTATCTACATGAGGAAAGCAGTGGTTAATAGCTATATGTTAGTGAAAGAATTAATAAAACTAAATGAGAAGAGAAAACAACTCTCCAAAAGCAAGTAAACGTGGAAAGCAACCAGGACTTCAAAGCTGGCATACAAGACTCTTTTTTTCATTAGAGTACTAACTAGTTAGTGACAGCTGTGCTGACCAGATAGAATGGGCAAATTTCTCATTTGGTTTAAGTTGCATTAGTCAATACAGTTATGACTTTTCACATTACTGGCTCAGCATTTAGCTTCACATATAAAGAGAAAAATGAGCTTGATATATTGTGTCTGGCAGATCTCATTTTGAAATATTCTCTTTGAAATTCAACATATTCCTTCATAAAGATGAGCAGTATACATAGTAGTAAGTACTGCATTCTTTACATTATCTCTTTGGAAACAATGTCATGAATGACTGATAGTTAAACATCAGGCAAACTCAGCAGAGGAAGAGCACCAATGAAAGCAATTATTTGTGTCAGAGTAAGTGGGATTGTTTCCAGTTATTCATACTTTAAATTCAATCAGTGCATGTCTAATTTAGAGTCAGACCCTTCCATCCTGTGCTATGCTTCTGGACTGTCTGATTCTCTCTTATCAGTTGTGATCATGACAGTGTAAAGAAATGGAAGATAATGCCTTACTTAAAACAGACATTTAGTTCTGATTTGTGTTTGCTTACCACTCTGCAAAAGTGACCATTCAGAAATCTCTTGAGGGAAATGCAATGCAGTTATAGCTTGAATGTTTATCTCACATTAAGCCAAGAGACTTAAATCAAAAATCTTTAATGGAAGAGAAAGGAAATCTTTGCCATTCAAAACTGCACACTGTTATTCTTGCTTTGACACTCTGTGACTGCTTCATGACTTTTCATTAAATGCTTTTCATTTCTGATGCAAATGACATCTGATAGTAAAATACCATGTATGGCAAGAGCCTAATTCTTTATAGAAAATACAACTACATGCCCATGTAAAACAAAAAAAAAAAGGCTTTTATTCCTGTATATCACAAATCCAGTTGAGCAAAGCTAAAAGCAAGTTCCTGTTAGTTTGGAAATATAGTTAGCCAGAGTATAATTGCAGGCAATGCAAAGCTGGGTGGCTGTGGCTGGCCTAAAATTTGTTGTCAGCAGGAAGAAGATTAATTTCATTTACTCTCTTTGTCATGTCTCACTGGCTTCCTGTCTTTTTCGCTTGTTATCTCCAGTGAGCTGCTGCTGTCACTCTCAATTCACTTTCTACTCAGTTATTTGTTATCTGATGGATCTATCTACACATTTTCCCAATATGACATTTTTCCTCTCCTGAACCAGAGCTGTTATCACAAAGCTTACACTATGGGAGAAAGCCTACGCTGAACTTAAAAATGTAAAGAAAGAAAGAATAAGATTTATACAATTCCACAACAATGCTCCTGCACAAGTACGCTGGCTGCCTGAGGAAAAAGCTTTTTTCCTTGTACTTTTTCCATGTAAATAAAAGAAGCAGTGATAAGGTATGAAAGCATGTATTTATAGGCCCCAGGCCTTTCGTCTCAGTCCTTGCATCTGCGGGAAAGCCCAAGAATAACAGGAGTACTCCACTATGTTCAGCATAATATGGTACATAGATGAGGAATTGTTAATGGCTTATTTGTCTGTATAAGCCAGTTTGCAAATCGTTCCTGAATCGGAGAACGTGGTGTGCCCTGCCTGCTATGCTGGATTTTCACAGGATACCCACTGTAAGGGGACACCCATGCTTCCAAATGTTTATCATATGTACACGTGCATGTGGATGTGCTGTTTCAATCACATTATCTCCACCTGACCTGACATAACAGATCGCTCTGTAATACGGCTCTGTAGACGTTTAGGGACAAAATGGGAGGACCAGGGTCAGACTGCCTTATTCCCCAGGGGAGCAAAGAAAAAGCTGTTGTATCATTGTATACCCTCCGGCTACACATAGGATATGTCTAAGTACTTTGCTAAATTGCCTTTAACAGTTGGGCTAACTGAATGAGTATACAGTGCCAAGTGAGTGACAAAAAGCTATCCTTGGGCAATATACTTAGAATATGGAAGGGTCTTAACTTTATAATTTCTTCCAAATCTAGGAAAATTGCAGAACTGAAGGCAACCTTTTAGTATGCTTAGAAACTGTACAAGTTTTCTATAAAAACAACTTCCCGGAAGCACATCAGAATGAAAATTGTGTTATCAGAGGTGTCCCTGCCTTCTTGCACCCTGCTTTGATGTAGGACAGAGGCTGTTTCCCAAGGTCAGCTTTGGTGAAGGACCCCAACTCCGTAACTTCCTTTTATTGCCAGGGGAGATAGACCTCCCAAACAGGCAACCCTGAGAAACCCAGCTGGGCTCGTATCCTATCTGAAATTCCCTCTAGGAGAAGTCTTGCTCTCACCATTGATTACAGAGAGAACCAAAGGAAACCATGCTTCTTTTGATAACACTGGCCTCTGTTAATTCTCAACATAAGCGTTAAATGCTTCAAATGCTTTTCAACAATACGGTCTCAAGTGTGGTAGAGATTATGTTTATTTCAGATTGTCAGAACATGAGAAACAACTGATCAATCATATGAGGCCTAAACCCAGGCAGTAGATATTGAGAGAGAATACAGGGATGGGATAGGGATACAATAATGTTTTCCTGGTATCTACCATCTGAGCTTGAAGTGATTCCTGGCTCAGAGAAACACAAAATGACTAACAGCTTATATTGCTTTAAAAGATCAATCCTGGAAAATACTGTGAGGAGATCCCACTCTCTGATCTGCCAGCTTCGTTGTTAACAGCCTGAAGTTCACCTTTGGGAGTGTGCCTGCACATAAGCCCCAGCAACACGGAAGGAGATGACTTGAATTATGATGGACTGCAAGCTCAGTGAATTGCCTGCTTTGCATGAAGTGATAAAAAGGTGTCATCAAAGTCAAGAATTCAGATCATACTGTGGCTGTTAAATGGGAAGATCAGTCTTCAAACTTAGTCATGACCTATAGTAAGCAGTGTGCTATATCAAGAGTAACTCTAAAGGGCAAGTTACTTATCACTGCTAAAATGCAAAGGAAAGTTTTCTCCCCACTCCTGGAGTTAGTTGGAGTGGCAGTGAGGAAAGTTCTTATGTTGCTTCTGGAATGATGAGCTGACAATACATTGACACTTATAGACAGCTGTGGAAAAGCCTCCTCCAGCACCAGTCTCATCAATTTTTGCTGTTGTTCAAGTCAGCTGGAAATTTTCTGCCTGGAAGTTGATTTTACTGTTCTCTAAAAACAAACAAATGAACAAAAACCACCCCCAGATATCTCTTCAACTAAAAACCAGACATTTTCTATTACAGGAAAGTGGTATCTTCACTACCTTAAAAGAATGGTAGCTTACGTTTTTAAAAAAACTATCTACATTTATCAGTGAGAAACAGACACTACAACCACTCTTTTTACAGTTTGCTCTGTAGGTCAGATATGACCCATATAGTGCCTTTTCCAACATATGTCAAACACATAAGCACAGTCTCAAAGTATACTGGAAGGTTACTGTAGCTAACACCACCAACCAAATGGAAAAGAAGATCATTTTTCAAGCAGAAATAATAAAGAAGGATCTGTAAAAACTAAAGCATTAGTTTTTTAACTAAAGCAGGGAAACTTAAAGCAGAGAAAGAGCATTGTTTGAAATTATCTGACAAATAAATGTATCTAACTGGAGACTGTCATAAATCAGTAAATCAGGGAGTGTCATTTTCTTTCCATTGCTTAATACAAAAGAGTCGATGTTGATGATATTACAGAATATTACAGTGTGAACTAACATTTCTGAGCATTAATGTACTATTCAATTTCACTGTTGTAATCTCTGTAACGACTTTAGGTGCCATTCCTGCTGTTAACCCACACACAAACCACATAACCACAATATTTTTTCAAATTATGGTCGACAGACTGTCTTTGTTTTGCAGCGTTTAAGCAAGCAAGCAAAACTCATAGCTTTCCAGGATTTTTCCACAACTGTCTATTCATTTGTTTGCCATTTTCACTTGCCATCAACAACGTCATTGTTTAGTGGAGTAGACTGGGGACAGGGTGGTAGCTAATTCCTGAAACAGCATTTTCGTCACACTTGATGCAAGTGCACACAAAAATCTCTGAACTCATACAGCTGAAGGTTTAATGTTTAACAATCATCTAATTCTAGTTTAGGCCACTCAATAAAACATAATCCTTTTCTTTTTTCCCCACTGTATTTACTATAGTCAAGAAGAATTGAAATAAAGCATCCTTGTATAAAAGTTTTTGCTGAATATGTACCATTTCATGTATGAGAAAAATTTATCTGCAAGTAACAGAGAATTAATTTAAAAAAAAAAACCCATTACATCATAGGAAAGAGAAATCCGCAATATATATAATGATATCAAAAGACAAAAGTGAATTTTATTTATTACACATACATTTCCGATATGAAAAAGAGGTTTTTCATGCTACCTTAAGGCACATTCTGAGAAGCACTTCAGAAAGGACTGGTCTCAGTGAAATAGCTAGGATTATTTTCATACAGCAAGTCACACATGCACATGATATATTTATATGTATCTGTATATAAATAATTTTGGGCAGGCTTCATCACCTTACAACCGGACACGCAAATTACCGCCCATAAAACATTACACTAGACCACTACATTGGTGGCAAATGCCATCTTTACTACAAAAAGAGACTTTAGAATACTCTAAAGCAGTAGCATTTTTATTGTGACTGTTTGCTGCAGCCTTTCAGATATAAAAACAATTTTCCTAGATACCATCAGACCAATTTCTGAAAGTTTCATCAAATACAATGAAGATCTATTTAAAAATTTGAATTTTAATTTCTTGAATTGTACAATTTCATGTTTTTAAAATCCGGTATAGCTGGGACATTCCAAGGCTAGATGTGAATATGAAATCCCACTGGGAACCTGGAAATCTCTTCTTTCCCAGAAAGGGAATCTCTACTGGCACAGTAAAGAGACAGGACATTTTTTTCCTTGTATTGCTCAAACACAGTACGTTACCAATACGTGGCTTGGGTCTGTTGCAATTTAAGGGAGTAAGGGGAAGACATTTTTTGTCAACACATTTACAAATATACATGTCCAATTAGGAATTCGGGAAGTTATTTAAAACTACATAAAAAATTAATAAAGGAAGAGTGCAGATGCAATAAGTGATGGGTAGAATAACAAGGAAAGTAAATCTAGCACAATACCAAGATTTATGATATTTATACTATCAACACAAAATTGTATAAAATTGTTACTACAGGTATTTCTGTTACTACTCTGATTTTTCTCAAATCAGAAACATCAAAATTTTGTATATAAATCCACATTCCAAGTTGTTTTTTTCTTTTTAACATTAGGAAACACAAGCATTAATATGTTAATAAAAAAGCAAGATGAAAAGTCCAGTGTAGGAGAATTCAGAGATAATAAAATATTATTTTCTGAATCTCTGTTGTTTTCCATTTTGCACATCATGAATTCAATGGATGGGACATCACTCTGGAAACTAGGAACACATTTCTCATCTTGATGTTGATTTTAAGTTTGGCTTTGGGCAAGCCAGTCAACATTTCTGTACTGCAGTATACTCAATAGTAGAACAGATACAATAGAGTTATAAAAAGCTATAATAAAGCATCCTAAAGAAATACTTATGGAAGGGTTTTAAAAGCTCTGCAATGCTCTCCAAAGCTTTCTATCTTACTGCTCCCTTATAGATGCAGCCCCCACATTTCTCAAGCACCGCAGGAAGCCACAGTTAATTGTGAGTGCTGTGCCTCAGAGTTGGCTGTAAGACCTCAGTTAGAAGTCTCTGCAATGTCTAGAGTAAGGTTTTAACCAATTGTCTATTGTACCAAGAAAAAAAGTCAAGACTTTTCCACTCAGCTATAAAAAGGGCACCTATGCCTCTGAATTGAGTTCATGCAGTGTAGTCTAGTTCCCTATGATCCCACTTTCTGCATCTGTCCTCACATAAGAACCCTGAGATCAAGTGGATGTGCTGCAACCTTAGGATCCTGCTCCCAGTGCCTGTCCCCCAGCCTTCCAGCTCTTCCTTTGCCCTTACCTCTTACTCGTCCATTTTCTTTGTGGATCTCAAGACCAGCAGACAGGGCAGTACAGAGACATCCTGGCAAGAATAAGGGTCATCTTCTTACGTGAGCCTTGGAATATTCTTATTTCCTTTATGAATTTTGCACAAAGAACTTAACATAAATGGAAACCACAATTACCTTCTCTCAACAAGAGTGCTGTGAGTATTAAATAGTTAATGACCATTACGCTTTGTTATGTATCATTTTGCAATTTTGATTTCTCAATTCTAAAGTATTATTATAGTATGTATTGCATCTAATTATCAGTCACTCCTGTCTGGAGCAAAGATCGTATATTTTAGCTGAAGTAGTATTGCAGAATCTCCTTTATCTCACAGCAAAGCTGTTACCTAATTTGGAATGAAACAATCACACACTGAATGTTCTTTTCAGGTCCATTTACAGACTTCATCCTTTGAATCAAGCCTTTTTGACATATGACAAATGACAAATATGTCATTTGGAATGCTAATGAACTTCAGGAAGGTACGTGATCGGTAACAGATTGATACTACTACCACCATGACATCACTACAGTTTTCCTTCCTAGGAACTTAAGCTTTATTCTGAGGAACTGTAAAGTGTTTAACTAAGCAGGTGTACTTATTAAAGATGCTGATATCTGGCAGGAGCAGAAAAGTAAATGCTTACATTACGTCAATGAGCCCAACACCCTTTGTAACTTTTATCTTCTTTTATTGGATTAAAAAACCCTCCCAAACAAAACCTTTCTCAGACATTTTTCACCATTTAAAGTTTTGCTATTGAAAGCAAAGCTTGACCATACTTACACAATACAAATTAAGGCCAAGCTAAGTCTTTGGAATACCTTGAAAAGACCAAGTGTTCATGTCACAGAATTAAAAAAATAGGGAAATTTTTATAAAAATATAAACTTCAAAATAAAAGTCTGTATTCTCTGCATCTTAGCATATTACAGGAATTAGATGACTAAATTACATGCTAGGGAATGTATTTTAAAAGTAACTGAAGCAAAAAAGTAAGGGGAAAAACAATGAATATGAGAAGACAGTGCATACTAATAATTATCATCCTGTAATCTAATTGTAAAATAATCTGATCTAAAAGAATTGGAAGAAACTGTATAAAAGCTCTTTTTAAATGGATAATTACTTAGTTAACTAAAATTATTTCTTGCTTAGTCTATATAATATTTTTTCTCTCTGAATATAAGAAGTAGTTTATTTTCAAAATGTGATTTCTGAATTCAAAATTTTTCTGAAATTAAAATTTGGGAATAGCATGGGTATGTCAGACACATAGGATGTATCAGGATATGGATAAGTCATGGCTTATTTGCTAGGGCACAGCAGTGGGCTAACCCCACCCTACTTTTTTTAGGACCCAGGCTCAGAGTGCTTAGCTGTGTGGTATGGGGGCATGAGTCACTCTGGAGCTAGCTGAGAACTGATGACACCGTGTTGCCCAGAGTGGTATAGACATGCTCTCACACATTTCTCCTGTAGATTGGCAAGGGCCCTTCTCCTTAAAAATGTTGCTGCACCTGGATCTTGGATTGTAGTCTGATCTGCAATTAATAAAAAGTACAAATAAAAGATAAGAATGCTGCATCTCGTTTCCATTTGTTATCTAGTTTCTTAGAAATCCCAGACATGTTTTAGTTCACAAAAAAAAAAAAAAGACATATGCAAAACCTAAAACTCATTGTGTTTTCAAGAAGATTATAGAGCACTGTGTTGACCTAGTGTTTTGAGCTTGCTTTCAGCTTTGCTGTACAGTTGTCATTCCACCAGCAATTTTTTTTAAAGTCATCACATGGAACTCTTCAAATCAGGTTAGCAGCATTATCCATAATAATAACAATGACTAACATGTTATATTTAAACAGTGCTTGTCCTCTTCAAGGCATTTTGCAAATACTAGTTTGTGATCAGCTGAAGAATAAGAAAATTTTGGATAGAATTTTATAATGCATATTCCTTTGATTAATTAATACTTATAGAATCAGTTTTGTCCCTGATAGAATTATATGGATTTGCATAAAATTTCCCCGGAATGATTTTGCCCATTTTATTTCTCCATCTTTCTGGAAAGTATTGGTACAAATAGCCTGCTGTAGCCATTTTGTGCTATTCTTGAGAAAGAGAGTCACTGTAGAGAGGTCCCATGGAAAACTCTTTGGTGTGGGAAACAGCCAACGAGGCTGTTCCTTCAGGAGCTTCCAGGAATTCCCAGGAGCATAAACCAAGTAGGCCAAGTTTCAGGTTTTGGCGTGTTTTTTTTCTGTGTCTGATCTTCATACAGCCTGACCCAAAACAAATGTCAAAATCTCCTGCTCTGAGGCATGCTGAATATTACTACTTCTGACTCAAACTTCCTTTCTTACATTAGATTTTGTGAACATAGATTGACTAGATGAGCAAGTGCTTTGGTATATTTTCTGTCCAGTCACAGATCCTCTCTTTTCTTTGACATTCTCTACTGTCATTGAACATATCCTTTTTAAGGGTAGACAGTGATCGGGAGAAACACCAGTTCACTGTAATCTCCACCTGCCTGTACCAAGATAGCCAATGTATATTTCTACTTCTTTGCATTGCCTACATATACAGAGCCTTTATCTGCAAATTCTTTTCATTTTATGACCCTGATGATTGCTTTAGAAACTATATGTTGACTTATAACTTCAGAATAACCACTATTAATGATCTGAGAAAGATGTACTTCTTTTCTTAGTAGAGCTGCACAGCATCTCAAATGTTTTGTAGTGATATGTGGAATTCTGGGCAAATGATTCTTCTAAATAAAAGTTGTGTTATCCTGGCTTAGTCATTCTGACAAAATTCAGTATTTTAATGCACGATTTCCACTTACGTGGTGCTCCTCTGACTTTCTACAAGGTGTTTTGTCATTGCATTTCATTGTCTAAAACATTTTGCTATTCCCAGTGATGAAAACAGTCTCTTGGCAATTGAAAGGACAGAGTTGAAAAATAAGCTACCAGGTAGGAGGTATTAGTAGCTTCATGAACATATATAAAGAGTTCAGGTTTCCTTAAGAATTAACACAGATCCTCTCTTTACTTTGGCATTCCCTTCTGTCATAGTGTCCTCATAAGCATATATAGTGATAAGGGGAAATGTCTGTTCAATCTAATTTCTGCCTAACCATTTCAGGATTCTCGTTAGTGCAGGTTTGTTCAAAAATCAATATAGAACATAGTGGCTTA
>VZSC01001604.1:534-94131 GCA_013398225.1 Steatornis caripensis | reverse complement strand
AAAATAGTGGCTTAATAGCATAGGAGCACCAAAACAATAAAAATAAAGATTTTGTGAATATTACTCTGCATTTTTAACAGTATATTAAACTATTCTGCCCTCTACATTTTGCAAGTGCTTGCTTAATTAACAGAACATAAGAAAGCAATTTGTAAGTAAATACTGTGTTTCAGTATCTAAGTTTTCCTTCAGATGGAGCATTGCCCGCTTAATACTTCTGCAGAATCTGGTATACATTGGTTTTTCCAGTTCCTGTTCTTAGATCACAAAATTATGAGGGGGGGCTCCTTGAGCAAATTAAAAATCCCAGACACAGTCTTTTTCTGAAATCTGTCAACCACAACTGAACAGCAGACAAGGGACAGGCGGTCATTAGAGCAGCAGTCTTTCCCTGGATCTTCTAGTGAATTAGCTGGAAATTTCACAATGCCTTCGGTTGCCAAATTAAAGCACAGAGATTCTTTTTCTTTGTGGTTGTTACAAGACTTAGTAACCATTGCAAAAGATTTATACCTATACTTATCCTGAAAGCATCTGTTGCTTCATTCCAAACATGCAACACTTACGTTATTTCTTATACTAATCCTTTTTTATCCCTTCCTATTAATGGCTCAATCTAACCAAATTGATTGAAGATTTTTTTTTCTGCATCAGTTGAGTTTCTTTCTCCTCACCCTTTCACATACTGAGATAACAGGTAACCATGAGCAACTCTAAAACATCTCTCAACTAACAACATTTTTGTATACCTGCCAGCTACTCTTAGTTCCAACAAAGGCAATTATTCTTTTATGGCACAGAAAAAATAACGTACAAATCTTAGCTATACTGCAGATAATAAAAGAACTCTTTGCAGTTCAAAAGACCAAATGAATTTTTAAAGTTTCATGGCTGAACATTTAATTTAAGTTTGGCTGCCAACTTGGTGGTCTCATCTGAATATTTGTTTTAATCTTGAGTATTCATCATACATATGTATTTAGAAGATATGTAAGGGCTTTGTGCTCTTTCTTCATTGGTTCTTTCTGACAATAGTCCTGTTCCTGCAGAAAGATACTACATCTGATCCACTTGTCAATAGATCTACAGCACTTCAGACAGGATCATTTCTTTTGCATCACATATTTGAAGGTACAGAAATGTCAGAGGTCCATCTGTGAAATAAAAAAAAAAGAACCTAGCTGATGAAGAAGAAAGTATAGAGAAAGAAGAGAGCTTGTACCCAGATTAGACTGAAATTTAGATAAAGAAGTACCTACAGAGAGTAAGTTATCCCTGTGGGAAGTTAATAACTCTGAAGTGCTTCTCCCTCTCTCTCACTACTGTCTAGAGAGAGAGAGAGATTATGACAATATTAGTTCTAGTTTAAACATCTCATTCAGGTGGCTAAAATCAAGTAAGATGAATCAGGGCTTTGGATCTGACAATTTTCTATTGCTCATGTTACAAAGCAAGTTTTGGAAACGCAGTTGGATTTCTCTCCTTTGACAAGATACAAAGGGTCAGACCTTCAAAAGTGGTTAGGTCTCAGCTTCTAACTGCTCCAGAATGGTATTTTACAGGCTTTTCAAAGGTTTTCCACATGAGGATTTTCAACACATCAACCAGTTCATATGTTGAACTTTCCTCAAACAAATGAATCACTCCAGCTTATGAACATGATTTGAGTTCCTCTGAAAATATGGTCCTAAGTGCTAAAAATATTACCCTTAAGTTGATTTGTTTGTAATATAACAAAATCTTATAAGGCAACTGGATGTGAGTGAGAAGTCCTTACATGCATATAAAGTTTTATTTTAGGTAACAAAGCTCTATATTCTTATTAGAATTTTCCCATCTGCACGAGTCTTTAAATCAAAAATTATCTGGAATGCTTATCTTGAAAAAAAATCCTGAGTCTTCCCATTCTTCCTCCCCTCAGTGGTCTGTCTACAGATATTGTTATAATTCAACATAACCTTTTAGATCATTAAAATGTCGGAGCTGCCTTAAGAAAGATCACAGTGTTCCTTCCCTGAAACACTTTGGCGATGTTGATTGCACAGCTCAACACTGTGTTCTGCATCCAGGAAGAGAGCGTAACAGAGGAGCTGCCATCATTCACCAGTGTGCATGCAGAGTGTACCTGCTACAGGCACCTGCCTGGACACAAACAATAACTTGGTAACCCTGCTTACTATTTTCTTCATATATACACACACTCTAAAAAAACAGAAACGCTAGCTTTAGTGCCAGCCCAGACGTGTATTTCTAAAGGTCAGTTTAATTCATCAGAAGTAGCTGAAAATATGTCAGTTGAAAAGATGCCTTTCCACTGGGTCTTTTTGCTCTTGTGAACAAATGTTTCTTAATGTTTAATACCTACATAAAGGGCAAGTTCTCCCTGCAGAACTGCACAGTGCCTTTATTACTGATACTGAGCTCTTACTCCAGATACAGACTTTTCCATTGCACAGAAATAACAGTTTCAGTATTAAACTCAATACACTTCATGAGGGACTGGGGAGACGTGTCCCTTTTTTCTACAACATGAATGTGGAAGTAAACAGTGGTGTTATCATCTCCCTTATCATGATTTAATGCTAGCACTTTAGCAACATCTGTAGCATCAGCAGTCTGTCCTGCTGTCCAGTAAATACATGTTATAGCGGTACAAAGGGGATTTGGAGACCCAAGATGAGCACCAGCTGGTGAGGTGTTACGTCAAGGAGGACGCAGGCTGGACCATCTCATTTTGACTCAAGATTCACGTTGATGCACTAAAACTATGCCTGTGCGTGAGAGGAAATACACCAAACGCGTGGGGAGACAGCAAGCCCGAACTATCAGCAGTGTAAATATGGAAGCTGGTAATCTCATCTGCTTGTTATATATGAGAAATAAGCAAGCTGCAGGCTGACCAAGACTCTGTTTAGCTAAGAAAGAGGAAGAAGCCAGAGTGACTGCAAGTGTTTCTCTGGGCAAAATATGGCAGTGGTGATATCAACAGTAATATGAGCAGGAACGACATATTTATTTGCACGTTCTTGTATACATTGGATGCCAGTGCATCATAAAAACATTAATTCATAAATACAAAGAATTTTATTAATTTTTATGAATATACTCAATGGAATCTTTCTGAAGAATTAACATTTTCTGCAAAATTTTTCTATAGATCTTTTTTTCAAAAAGGCAGACTATTCAATTAAAAAAAAAGAAAAATATAATTTTAATCCAAAATGATTATTCTTTGTCTTCATTGGATTCTTGCATTTTTTTGCAATTACCAGAGCTTTGTAAGAAGTATATATGCATAGAGACAGGCCAAGCAGTAGACTTGCAGGACAAGCAGTAGAACATATAAAATAACTGTGGTAATAAAAATACCTCTAAATCTAACAGTTATGTATGAAAGGGTTAAGAAGAAAAGTTCACACTGAAGTACGGCCATTTTTCCTATGGGTAATAAGTAAATATGCCAGCAGAATATCAACTACAGAAAACAGACGCTGTTAGATTTAACTACCCAGTTCTTCATATCGAAGGCTAAAATGAGCTACACATTGCATAAGGTTCTGTTTTTAAAGTGAAACTCTTAGAATTAGGAGCATGTCTCTAATTAAATTTACATAACAGTGAAAGCAAGAGCTAATAAATCACATAGAAAATAATATTAATATTAAACTATTTACGAAAGTAAACATATGGATTCTCAGGTATCATGACTGACGGGCAGGGTTTGAGACATACCAAAATATTGCTTTGCTGATTGAGTTTAATACCAAACACGATTAAGCATAATACCAAGATTAAGCATAATACCAAGAGAGTATTATTCCATAGTTCCAAAGTTTTGGAGAAAAGGGCTAGAATAGACCATTTTTTTATGAAGTGATGTAAGAGCCACTAAGAAGCATCTCTTCTAAAGTTCTAGGTATCTTCTTTGCACATTGCATGACTACATCAAGTTTTACAGACCATTGCAAGCTGCAAAGGTTGGAACCTAAGTTTTCTTAGACAAGACTGGAGACTGCTGAAAATAAAGGGTTTAATTCATCAATCTGCTAAGGTCTCATTCTCATTAGAACTGTTTTAAGCACATTATGAAGTAGACATTCAAGCCAGGCCGAGGCATTTAAGTGTATAAAGACCAATGAATATCAATGGCACTTTTACCTCTACATTACCGAGCTATTTTTTAAACTATGTGTACAGACATAAGATATTTTCATATGCATACATGTTGACTATACACATGCACATATTTATTCTATGTGTTTAACTGTTATGTAAATGACTGCAAATGTCATGACATCAAACCAAGCATGCTTCATGCACAGTGACAAGTTGAGTAAGGAACTCAAGACTCAAAAAGCTTCAGAGTGGTACCCATCCATTCCCCTTTTGGCAACTGCATTGGCTTGTACAGTACATCTCTGAGTAAAGCAGTTTTTGTCAGATGCATAGAAGTGCATAAGCCATTCTGCCTAAAGATTATGTGACCTTCTGATCATTTGCAATTCAGAAGGTATCAGCAAAAGTGCTCCAAAACCAAGAAGGTTAAGAAAGGAAACAATTAAAAAATGAAGAAAAAAATATCATTCATTTTTTTCCCAGATTGAACACATGTGGAGAGATATATTTGACGCTTGCAAAAAAAAAATTACAGAGAAATTATTTCTCTGACTCAAAATCAAAAGATTTTATCTGTTGGAAAATTTAAATGATACCACCCTAAAGCAAATATTCATTTCCCTTCTAATTTCTCATCCTTGCTCAACTTTATTTTCTTATGAATTTATAGAGTACACAGATCAGAAACTCTGAAACAAAGTAACAGAGTTATCATTTATCCAAAGGCCTTTCTACCTTTTTCTTTTCCCCAACTTTTTTCACCTTGCTATTGTTTTCCCTTTGTATATATATTTCTGAATCCATGGACACACTTTTGTGCTACAGTTGTGTGACACACAAGGATGCATGCAAGAGGTGGAATCTGGGACAGGTGACTCACGAAGAACACGGAGACGCTGTTCAAACATGCAGGGATGGGGTTGGTAAAGCCAAAGACCACCTCGAGTTGAAGCCCATCTGGTGAGGGACGTGATAGACAACAAGAAGGGCTTTACAGGTACATCATCAGTAAAGTGAAAACAAAGGAAAATGTGAGCCTGATGCTGAAAGGGGCAGGAAAGTTATTGACAAAGGACAGAGAAAAGGTCAAGACGCTCAATGCTGCCTTCACCTCAGCCTTTACCGGTAAGATGGGCTTTCAGGATTCCCCAGTCTCTGAGATCAGTGAGAAAATCTGAAGCAAGGAAAACTCACCTCCAGCAGAGGAGGACCAGATTAGGGAATATTTAAACAAATTGAACTTTCAGTGTGAAATTTCAGTTATGGTGACTGGAAGAGGTTCCCAAGAACTGGAAATGTCACTTCTGTCTTCAAGAAAGAAAGTAGAGGTCAGTCTTACCTGAATCCCCGGGAAAGAGACAGAGCCCTTGCAGCAAACATGGCCAATGGTATCCTGGGCTGCATTAGAGGAGTGTCACCAGCAGGTTGAGTGAGGTGATCCTTCTTCTCTACTCAGTGCTGGTAAGGCCTTATCTGGAGTGCTGTGTTGAGTTCCAGGCTGCCCAGTACAAGGGAGACACGAATATAGTGGAGAGAGTCCAGTGAAGGGCCACAAAGGTGGGTATGGGACTGGCACATCTTTAACACAAAGAAAGGCTGAGAGAGGTGAGCCTGTTCAGCCTGGAAAAGAGAAAGATAGGGGGATGTTATCCACATGTCTAAATTTCAGATGGGAGGATGTAAAGAAGACAGACCCAGGCTCTTCTCAGTGGTGTCCAGTGACAGGAGAAAAGGCACAAACTGAAACACAAGAAATTCTGTCTGACGTAAAAAACCCCACATTTTTACTGTGATGGTTGTGTCTGGCACAGGTTGGCCAGAGACACTGAGGAATCTCCATCTTTGGAGATATTCAAAAGCCATATGGACATGGTCCTGGGCAACTGGCTCTAGATGACTGCTTGAGCAGGGAGGTTGAACTAGGTGACCTCCAGAGGCCTCTGACAACATTAGTGATTTTGTGATTCTGTGACAATTGCTTCAATGCTTGAGTTATTGTTTAACGTTTTTCCTTATTTTCTTAATTTTTTCTCAGTCCCTTTGACTGTTACAGAGATGATTTTC
The DNA here is from genome assembly GCA_013398225.1 of Steatornis caripensis. Lineage (NCBI taxonomy): Eukaryota > Metazoa > Chordata > Aves > Caprimulgiformes > Steatornithidae > Steatornis > Steatornis caripensis. The sequence goes on along the minus strand of VZSC01001604.1, from coordinate 87,951 downwards.
CCAATTATTGGAGTTGTCTCTTCCATTCTTTATTTCTCTCCATTAAGAGGTCAGTGATCTTAGACCTCCATGGCATGTTAAGTAATCTTTTCGTACCAACAATTTACTTCTTTCAACTGACACATTCATAATTTTTTCTCCCTCCCTTGTGTGCATCTTTTACCAAAAAAAAAAAACCTTCCATAGTTTCCTTTGCAATCACAACAGTTAATAAAAATTTCCTCTTGAGCAACAGAAATACCCAAAGATAGCAAGTAGTGAGCAATTGCAGGTTCAACTCTTGAAAATCCCTTTAGGTATCGCTTGTAGGAAAGGTGTTGCAGAATGGTTCACACCAGTTCTGAGGTGAGGAACAGTCTGACAATGCATCCAAGCATCAGTGCTCCTCCCAGCTCTTCCCACCTCCTCACCTCTGTGCCCATGACTCCGGGTCCTGCTCCACAGAATAGGCACACCTCACAGACGTCGCTTTTCCTGAGTTTGTGTTTAGCACTATTGCAGTCAGCACTAGTACTGTGGCCAGCAGCTCAAGAGTAAACACGCAACAGTGACACTGTCTGTATTAAGAGCACTCAGAAGAATTTTGACATAAGTGTTAGCTTTCATAAGAATAATGTAGTGCAGTGGTTCTCTACTGTGCATTACTATAAATTTTCAACATATTTAGATCATTTGGTATTCACAAACACTTCATTCCCTGGCTGGAATATCAACATCCTTTAGTGATCAGTTACCCTGTAGGAATGCTAACAAGGCAATTCAAAAACTATATTTAAAATTATTATGAGTAGGTTTTGGTTTCATTGCCTTGTCTGATTCTTTAGCATACCTTTATTCACATGCCTATTTATACTTGCGAACATGTCCTGGAATAACTTTGACACTATACTACAACATCCCCATTGTAAATACTTTCCAGCAGGAACAAGAGAAGCCAGTTTCCCAGCCAAGAAACCAGACTTCAGCAGGAAGTGATCTCAGTAGTCATATCCTTCATTTCTGGAGTTATTTGCTTCAGCCAAAAGTCAAATGAGGACACATCTAAGCATACAAACTAAAGTAAATAAAATGTGCTACAAATTAAAGGGAAATCAGTCAAAAGAGGACATATAAAGTGCATTAGGTTCTCTTTCTTTTGTCAACAATACACACTTCTGCAACTAAAATAGTAAAATTTTCTAATTTACATGCTGAAGTGATAAAGCACCATTTAACTCTAGACGTGTTCCAGATATTCTACTGTGATCTAAATTAATTTGTGGATTAAGGGATGTGTTAAAAAAAAAGCATCTCTCTTCAGATGAAGAAAGATTGTAAAACCTTATACAATAGCACGAGGCATTGTAACACACACACTGAATTTGTGCCAAGAAGCAAAGAAAACCTTTTCTTTGCCTGCTCCTTATGCTCAAGACAGCATGTGAAGTGTAAGTTACAGAGGCATTTGACACTGATAAATGTAAGTCTCAGAACATATTCTTGCCTTACTAATTTGTGAATGCTCATTTCACTCTTTTGCTAAGATTTGAGGACAGTTTATGAATCAGGGCTTCAGAAATATCTGACAATTGAGGACTTTTTTTAAATACCATGATTACAATTATTTTCCCATAGGGAACCTACTTATTTAGTAGTTAAGATGGAGAGATACTTTGAATATTTTAGCAGACACTTTGTGGTTTCCATCACTCAGTATGGAGCTGTGTACTTATTGTACATCATTAACCCCTGAACACATAGTTGTCTATTGCCTTGTGATCTTTTTTTGTACTGCTATCAGTATAATACCTGAATATACTGAAGATAATAGTGCAAAAGTCTTGACAGCATCTGTGTGAGATTTACGGCATTATTACTTCCATGTCTCAGACACAGGAGAACTGAGAAGCACAGAGACTTTATTGTTACAGTCCAAGTCATTTGTAAGCAAAACATCTATCTTCATCTAGCCGTCACTTAACTCTTCACCCTAATCTCCTTGTAATTTCTGCATTGTTCATTCTACACACTGGGAGGATACAGGAAACAAAAGACAAGTTCATAGCTATTTTTCCGTACCTAATATGACAATAGTTGCTGATAGCTGAGAGTGGCAAATCTAAGGAAAATTTTGCTCAAACCTTCAAGCCTGGACTTAAGTATGCCCAGTTCAAATGGAATCTTCAGATAGTTCCTCTACACCAATAATCTCTACTGCAAATGTCGCTCGAATGAACCTCTCAGATTTGGCCAAATATTCACAGATGCGGCAACAAGTGCATTTCTGACATCAGAATGGCCTCACTGTATTTGTTTCTAGACAGAAAATATATTACAACTAAGTGCAATACTTACCAGCAGTTCTGACATTGGCAATTAAATGCAGTTTTTCTGCCCTCAAAAAAACGCAGACAAATCACACTTCATTGAAACTTCTTCCAGCTTCCCTAACCAGTGAAATGACACAAGAGGGAACATTTCAGTTCAAACAGTTAAAGTTTGGCAACCTTATAAGCAAATGAAAACTAGAATGCTACAGTGGAAAGTATAGGGCTTCTATGTTTGTTCCCCATAATACGTAATGAAGTAACTAAACCAAAAAAGCTAGGAAAAAATATAAAGCATCAGAAAATATAAAAATTCCTGATAATTGTAGAGAAAATAAATCAGAATAGAATGAAGGAATGAGTACATACATTTTACTGAAGTCTTTAAAGGTAATAAAATTACCAGTTGGAATGTTTTTATTTTAAATTCAATTTTCTATCTAATTTTTCTGTATTATTACTCTGTAACACTTCACTCTTAGGGACTCTTACGAAACATGTATGTCCTTTTTGAATATATTTCATGCCTAATAGATAAGGCATAATTGTATTAATACTTTTAATCATTAAAACTCTTTAATAAACAATGATTCATTCAAAATGTTGACTTATTTATAGTTAATCTTCCAAACCTGCTAAGGAATAGGATAGAAAAAGAGAAAAAATGTATTGTACTAATTTTCAATACAACTTGCTTTTTTATATTTAAGGAGCATAAAATTATTTATAAAGAAACAGTAAGAATGGCTGGCAGTATTACAGTGGGTCAAAATACTGAATTGTGTTATAAGCACTTGTCTCTGCTGCTAAGTAGTCATTTCTTGAGAATTAAGATTTATGCAAAAGCGGAGTTTCTTTTGACTTCCATGAATTTGCTCCAGGCTGTCAATGATGATGAAACGATCTACTAAATCATTTGTTCCACCAGAACTTTCCAATCCAAAATGTTTTAAAAGCTACTCAAATCTCACAGAAATCTGTTGATAGCAGAAATCAAAGGGGTATTTTAATCTCTCATGCAAGATTTCTAATAGCTTTTTCACACATAGGTTGGAAATATCCACTGAACATCTGTACACAGCACTAATGAGAAATCTGTTAATTTATTATATGAATCCAAGAACAATATTTCTTCTGGACTTTTAGTTCCAGGGATAAGAATGAAATACAAAACAAACAAAAAAAAGAGCAGGTGGGTTATCAAAGAAAATACTTTCCAGAAAGAAAGAAGTAATTTTTTACTTTGAGATTTGTACATATTCTGGAAGATAAAAATGAAATAAAAAAGTATAAACAAAACAAAGCTAAATGTAAGTACAATCCTTCTTGTTATTAAAATGGTTCTTCATGAAAATTTAGCTATTTCATTTTTTGCCCATTCAAGGGCTTAGGGCTTGACTACACTGCAAATTAAGATATTTTTGCAATATCAGGAGTCATAGTTGTACTAGTTTCAATCTGGTTAGTACAGATAACAATAGCAATAAAGATGAGGCCACATTAGTTTCAGAAAAGTCTATATAGAACTGCCAAGGACTATCTATATATTTCTCTCCTGCTGAAGCTTGTGGGTTTTAATATTACTAATTAAAATAAAACTAGGATAGATATCATACTCTTCTATTCACTACAAAGACATACAAAAGCAGGAGTACACAACCTGTCCCTGAGTATGACAATTCATTTCAGGTGTAGTGCTTCCATCTATCTACTGTCTTTCCTGATGGCTCATCAGATACCAGCCAGGAACAAGCTGCAGATGTAGTGTTCTGGCTCTGGCAGTTTGCTTTCTAATACCGTTTTTTCTTGGGAAGGTACGGTCTCTATTCCATCACGGAACAATATTTCAAATGCTGTTCTTACATGGTATTTAGGAGTTGTGATGGACCCAAAGGACTGAATGGACCAATGGGCTGAAGAAAGATGGTGGCTGAATACAAGCTGCTGTCATCAGAATAACAAATCCAGCATATTGTTCCCTTCTTTTCAGTGATTAAGGTGCCGTTGAGAAAGTGATCAGGAACAAACTACAAATATTCTTCTAGTAACAACATGCTACTTCTGGCTACTCTTTTTTTCCAGAAGCTGCATAAACAAGGAGAAGACAAGAACTGCCTTCACATAATCATGTCCACATGTATGGGGAAGTACATCAAAGTCAGTCCCGTGTTCCCATATGTGGCACATCCAGTCATGACGAAAAAGAATATCATCGTGGTCTTCAGAAGCCTCTAATGGAGTTTAGGAGGCCTACTGTGGCGAGAAAGTTGGCTTACTGTGCTCTAAGTCTACACAGAGAGATTGTTCCTTTGATGAGTTTGAAGTCTCTGTGCACAAGGAATGACACATGAAATCAAGGCTTCATTCTCTATTTAGTGGAAGTAATTACTATATATAATGATATTTTATCATTTCATAATATATAAATTCATTATTTTTATGAAGTATTGTCATATTCATCCTGAAATCTGTTTCTTTGCAGAATTATAAATGTTTGTATCAACTTAAGATGTAACCAAAGTCTATTTCACTAAATTATTACAGTAAAGACTGTCTTTTCTAGAGACTGTGACTTGCTAAACAATTGAGAAATTATATAATAATAAATAAATAATAATGGAAGAAATCAATGATCTTAACTAATTAAAATCTAAATGCACAAGAGTAAGAAAATATCAGCAAAAAAAATCAAACAGCCTAAATACTGGGGCTAAAGAAAAAAGTTTCTCAAGAATTGGATTTCTGGTAACTAAAAACTAAGAAAAAAAAAAAAGACAAGTTTTCTTCCCATGAAAATGCAAACGAGGTCCCTAAAAAACATACATATGGGATAAAGTTGTTGAAAAGGTTCTTGAAACCAAAGGAAATTAAGATAGGAGGCATGGGTGAGACCCTTGTTGAAGGATGCCTGACTTTCAACTCTTCCTCAAAGAATTTTGGCAAGTTGGTACTAACACTTAGATCTTAGAATGAGATCGTATGTTTCCATCCAAGCAACTAGCCTTTCTGCAGCTTTAACTGGGATGTTAGAGGTCTGTCTATACAAAGGTTTACATTTGGTCTAAACTAGACATGGCACCACTAAGAATCATGACACGTTTGTGTAGCCAGCAATAAATTTATAGCAGTCATAGAGTCTCTCTTCCCCTAGTTGCACTTGTAAATATTTCGTTTGGCAGTAGACTGTGAAAGAAGCCATACTCAGTACTCAACCTGATGATGAAGTCATACTATACAGAAAATATTATAGGAGAAAAATTAAATAAATCATCCTTCCTATTAAAAAAAAATCACAAAAATATGCAAAGCAGGGTGTCCCAGTTATATGCAGGTTGTAGCTGGAAAAAAAAAGTAATTTGTTTACATCAATCTTGTAGAGGAAGATTGAAATTTAAACTTGGTCTACCAAAACTGTCACCAATATTTATAGATTTCCCAGATAGAGAAGGCCTAAGTTTTAGCAAAAAAGGGTCATTCATAGTTTGGGTGGAAACCAGTTGTTACTCATTATTATTTTGCTTATGACTCAACAGGGAAAACAGTTCCCCAGACAAAATTCAATGATATGGGTGGAGATTTCCTTTGAATTTTTGATTTGTTTGAACTCAGTACTCAATGCAAAACTTGAGGGATATGGATCCACATGAAATTAACATGTTAATGTGGGCCTCTTTTGAACCGATTTACTAAGATTACACAGCTTTTGCTATAAAACTCCAAAACAGAAAACTATTTTAAAAATGCCCAAAATTAGAATAGAGAGGAGACATTTATAATAAAATTTCTGGAATACTCAAAATTAATTCCACAAGTCCCAGAATACTATAATTCAATAAGAGTTATTAATTTGCCACACTGTAAAACACAGCACATCTTTAGCTTCTCACAACCCACTTACAGCTACCGAAGAAATATTTTACTCAGCTAGGAGTCAAGCTAACTAAATTCTGAGCTTTAAGAAGATATTTCAGAAGTTGAAGCCATTAAATCAAAGTCCAGGTGAAACCGATAGCTATGTCCAAACAATCCTCCACCGTGTCCTCCTCAGGAATACATTTTTCACATCTCTCAGAAGAACCTGATTGCATATTAGAAAACCACTCTCATTATGTTTTAGAACAATAATCTATTTTTATACCTACCTAAAGTGCACCAAAGGTGGCATTTTAGTTAAGATCAGGTATTCCATTTGGAAATTATTTTCCTGATTGTCTCTCATTGAACTTTGGTTCACCACATGAAGCATTCTCAGAGTGGGAGAACTGACTTCCCTGTGGAGGACAACAAACCAAGACAAGATGGTTCAGAGCTGCCCATCTGGCCCTTGGAGCTGTCAAGGGCATTCTAAAGACAGAGACACGTGTCTTTAGAGAGGTGTTCTTCAAATGCACATGGTGTGGAAGTCACACTACCAGCACCAGCTAGCTTGCTCCACATGGCTGGCTTTGTTGACTCACACAACTTGCTAATGTCACTTTAACGTATTTGATTTGATACATTAAGCCCAGCCAAATTTTCTACCTTTAATCAGATCAGTAGGAACAAGTCTTTAACTGCAACAGTCTAATACCTGTTTCTAATCACTTCAAACAATAAGTTCTGAGGACTTTTTGACTAAGTTTGCATAAAATGAGCCTTTCTATTCCTTACTTGGAACACAAATGTGAATGCCTTGAGTTATTCTATGCAGCATACTTATATATCACTAGTGGTACACAGCTATCTGGGCACATGCCGTGCCTGTAGCAAGCATCTCAAGAAGCTTCAGAGGGCAACTGCTCTATACCAGTCCCAGATGTCAAGCATATCTGTTTGTCAGAGAAGTGAAATGTGCAGCAAACCATTACCAGTTCGTGAAGATGGTTTGGAAGCAAAAAAACTTCAGAATTTTAGGTTTCAATTTGAACTGATAGATCAAAAGAAAGTAGATGTCAATAAATATGAAATTCTGTATAGGTCAAAAGAAAACTCAGATTGAGTAAAAACACTAAAAAGCAGTAAGTTTGGGAGATTCACAGACTGATCAGCACAACTATGTGGGAAACAGTAGATGATTTTGATTAGATAAGCTTGGCTTCCAAGATCGACCTTCATGTGAAAAGAACATGATTAGAAGAGACTGTTGATCTATAATCTTGTTCTGTCTTCACTCTTTCTTTCTCCATATGTGAAATATATGTATCTGTTTATTTATTTATATCCCATTAATTATTTGTGTGTGTATATGAATATATATGGCTTCTTTTGCTTTGACTTTATTTCATTGAATACTATTTTCCTCCTTCATGTAGTACCTGTCTCTTCCTTTTTGCTATTCTTCTTCTCTTCTGCGTGTCTGATCAGTTTCTCCTCTCTTCTGTCTACCTATTTCATAGCTTCATTCAGCTATTACCAGTCTTTCTTCCACACAGATACATCTGGGTATCTTCTGTTTCAGCATCTGGATCCACTAAACCTCTCTACTGCACATTTGTCTTCTCTCCATGTGAGATCAGAGGCAGCCTCTGATGATGGTAAAAAAAAAAAAGCCAAGAAGAATGCTCCAGGCTACTAGCCAGCATTTTTGGTTGTCTTTCTTCAGAGAGTAACTATTCATCTGACTTTGATTAAGAAAGACAGAATCCCCTAAGCATTAATGACAGATTCTTTTTTGGATTTTTGCATTCTCAAAGGCAACTAAATGTATTGCTGTATGCAGACATGCAGGTCTTCCGAGTGAACAACGATGAATACTTCCATATTTAAGTATTTGCATTTAAGTAACAAGTTGTTTACAAGACGACATTAGTCTACTGAAGATAATTTCACCAGCATCCTTCAACGGAGAGATACATTCCTCTGCAAGGGAGTTGGAATGTCTAAGTGGAGTGATATTTTCACATCATGGGTTATCTGATCTAACTGTGAGCTACAAACTGTAATCAAAAGGAAAATATATTTGCCCCTGCTCCTATACACCACACATATCCTTCTGCTGGATCTAGCAACTGCTCAGTTTTGTAGTGCTGAACTGATTAAAAAACTTTTGATTTGTTTTTTTTTGGGGGTGCTGATTTTCAGTTGGATCAGGGAGCTGATCTGACCAAACTCACAATTGCATAACCTGGCAAACGGATTGTGCCACTGCAGACAGGATGGCAGGAAGGCTCAGCCACAAACAAGACGAAGGGAGATCATGGTGTCACATCCTTATGGTTGTCTACAGTTAGGTCACCCATGAAGGCATTGGCTCTGAGGAGACAGGGCTAGTTTTCTTCACTGACCACCGAAGGATCCTAGAAAGTCAAGCACGCTGGTCTAAAGTTAGGTTTTGTCATTACTTCTCCTTTTCCCTCGGTATTTATAACTTCTTTCTATGGTACCTAGAGGAAGTCTCAGAAAGAGATCAGTGTTCAGTAAATTAACATATTCATTTTAAAAAGATTTCAGACAGGGAAGTAAAATTTATTAACGTAGTTAATTGCAGTACCGAGATTAAAATTGCTAAATAAATAATAGCAAAAAAATGTTTTCCAGTAAAGTATTTATTAAATATCACAAATTTCACCAACTTGAAACTCTAGCAAATACAATATCTAACACTGAAGATGTATTAAATACATCCACAGAGAACGAAGGTGTAAGATCATCAAACAATTGATAGGTGAAAAAGTAGCGTATTTGTCTAAAGGCACACAAAGAAATCAGACTTTACTAAATTGTAAAATAACTAATACATTCCTTACTATCTTGCTTTACCTCTGAGTTTAGAATAGTAACAAAATCTAGAAATTGAAAAAAAAGTTAGGCTTATATCTTCTCAAACTGTGTAAAATCAGCTTCTACCCTGCACACACTACTCTTCATGTTCACTTCTCAAGATAGAAATACCACACACAAAAAAGTCAATAGAGGAGAGACCTAGTATTTTTGTTCAATCTTAACTACAAAGTAATTAAAAACACACAGGAAAGCAATTTTTTTATTCAGACAGTTTGAGCCTGTTGTCCTTTGTTTTTCTTAACATTTATTTAATGCAAAAATCTGACACAATATTAAAGTAAAGGTCATTATTATAGATTAAACTCCTTTATCATTTGCCTAAGACCTTAAATCCCAAACTGCAAACATGTAATATGCTTACTGTTAAGTAGAATGTGCAATCAAGGGATATTAAATTTTTGTGAAGTAAGCGTAGTTATAACCTTTTTTGAAAACTCGGTCTAAAAGAGATCACGAATATCACTAGGTCCTCCAGGGAACCATTAAGTAACACAGGAAATTAAAATACAACATACTCGATATTTTCCAGGTATAAGAACAAGTGCAAGAAAAACAAATTCTAACAGACAATATAAACCTTTTGAATCAAATATTTTAGGTTAATAAGAAAGAAAAAAGAGGAGGAAACAGAAGACCACAAAACTCCTCAGTGTTTTCCTCATCTATCATTTTTCAGCAGGTCTGCATAAAGGCTGGTTAGCTAGGGAATGTAACAGCTGTACAGACATGGAGATCTCTCAAAGCTTTTGTTTTGTTTGGTTTTCTTTTTCTCCAGGTGAATTAGACTAACTATATTCAAATATCACCTTTTTTGTTTAAGAAATAAGTTATGGGTTATTTCCTTGTTCTGTAGCCAAAGAAGGAAGAAATAACACTGAAGCTCTTTTTTATAAATATTTTCTATTTGGTTTATTTATTTGTATAGGTTCATTCTCTTCTAAAAAAGCACATTCACTTCAATTAAATCAATATCCATCTTAGGAAAGGTACAATCACTTCAGCTGAAATCGTGTTGAAATCAGGAAACTGTGGCTTTCTCATTGTCAAAAGCAATAAAAAAAATCATCTTTAATATTTGTCTACAGGACACAATGATTGCACAAAAGACAAGAGTGTACTAACATTGCTCAACAGTGAAGTTTCCAAGTGTTAATAAAAGTCTTGTGCAGGTTTGGCTCTCAAAATACAATAAATACTAGAGGTCTTTTCTCAGGTAACATAGTCATTATAAATGACAAGAGACATGAATGAAACAGAATGTTCTTCCTCACTTGGACAAATTCCCTGTCATATTTACATTTTGTGTTACCAAACTTTTATTTCTGAGTTGTAACTTGAATGATTCCACTTTTAAAAGTGGCGAACACTAAAGTTGGTATTTATGTACTACAAGAGAGAAAGAGCAATCTGTTTGATAAGTATTTGACTCTCCACAGGTCTGATCCATATATGCTTGCAGTCAATGAAAGCACTTCTGTGTTCAACAAGTTTTTGACTGTAATATCTTTCTTAACCTAAACTGCAAGTACTAGTACTTATTATATTACTGGTCCTTTATTATATTTTTTATTACTGATTTCAAAAAGTTTCAAGCGGCTTCTGCCACCATAGCCATATTATTTTCTGCAATTTTTTAACCATTATCAGATAATTAACATTAATTAATGGATCTAATATCAGATCAGACATTTTAAATTAGTACCAAAACCAGTTCATAGTACTGAACCTTAGTTAGTTTTACCATTTGTCAGGGTATTTTGTGTTCCTTAACAAGCTCTCCTACTTCATGTTAAAAAAGACATATATTCTAGCAGAAATTCTAGACAACTGTAAATATACTCCAAAGGAGGGAAGTGGGATGGTGTTATTAAATTACATGTAAAATTAAGAACATAGTCATATTTTAAACGTTTTAAAACATTTTCAGTTTTTAACAGACAGTGAAATTTTCTGTTTATGATCCTAAGTATCAGTGTGGAGGAGAAGTCGGGAGCTGGGTAAGAACAAGTGGGGTACTCCAGAAGTTCAACATTAAACCTGCATTAGCCGGGGACAAAGGTGGAAGCCAATGTTACTCAGTCTTTTGTCTTTATTATTCTTCTCAAGGCGACAAATGTCCCACAGCACAATAGCTCAGTGAGTACGTGCAATCCTCCCCCTCCCAAAACACCACAGCAGTCCTGTCTTGGCACTTGATGAAGACCTTCTTCCTTTAATTTCAAAACTAACAGTACCTTGCTTGCGGCCATAGTTGAAAATTTCCACTCTCGCAATTAATAACATAGTACAAAAGGGCTGATGAATGAAAAAAAAGCCAAAAAAAAAACCCCAAAAAACCCTGCCTAAAGTTAGTAATCTACACATATTTTCCTAATGGATAATCACAAGAATAAGTGACGCATGTGTTAAAAATTACCCCAAGTGACTATAAATAATGCACTTGTTCTGGATGCAGTAAGAAATTCTTTAACTTCATATTACCACAGATCAGCCTCTCCTAACCATATATAGTAGTCATATGCTATCTCATGATACATTACACAGTTCAGATTGTGATAGTACAGTTGGTCTGAATAATTATTCATGCATCAAAACACAGGAGAAATAAGAATCTACATACGCTTAATGAACCCATCAATGGGTGCTGCATATTTAACTTACCCTTTCACTCGACAATATAACTGCAGCTCATTTGAAATAATTAGGCAGAGAGGGATTCAAAATTGTCTTAAGAACTTTATTTACAGGTTTCATACAATCAATCACATGCATGGCAAAAGTTAGGAAAAAACATATATTCACTTTCGATAACTAGGGATGATGCTGGAGCACTGTAAGAGCAGTAGCAAGGAACATGTGGTGGCATGTAGGTAGACCTTCGGTTCAGTGTGGCGCTCCCACAGCCACCCTGTTCACAGCGTGGCTGAAATTCTGGGGTTTACAGTCTCACTTACACACAATGTTCAAAGGCTTTTTTATAAACTACAGTGAGTTTTTCCCTGTCTGAAAAACAGGACTTCTGGCATCTATGCTGGGCAATGCTGTCTGAAATAGCACTTTCTATGGGCCAAATCACCAGTGACGTTCACCAGTTCTGTAATGTCTGGGTATTCCTTAACTCCTGTATTCCCCAACTCTTCATTTCATTTCAGCCTAACCAGCTTGCAGAGGGGATCTGGCTGTGCTACAGAGTTGAAACCAAACTGCTTTTCAACATTTTGCTCAAACCAATTACAGCAAGGAAATTTCTGTTTAAAAATGCCTTTTACCTAGGGAATTTTTTTTAAAAAATAATTTGGAGGAAGAGTTAGAGGAATATGATGAAAGCATGCTGTAGTAAAATTCACATTAGTATACGTATTTATTAGGTTTGGAAACCAATGCCAGGTAGGTTGATGAAAAATACAGCCTGAGAGATGCCAGTGAATATCTCCTTTTGGCTCCATTGTGTGTGGTACAGATTCATATGGGTAAATCAGTGAAGTACTGGAAGTCTTTAAATAGTGGAACTGAAAAGGAAAACATAGAGGCTGGATGAAAGGTAAAGGAGTTTGACAGAAGAACTTACAGCAAGGACAATCTTCCACTGTAACATAGGAAGTAGGCTGGTTGAATCCTCCAAAGATAACATTTACTTTAGCCACCGTCAGTGACGATACTGGTCAGTGTTAGACCACTATTGCCTGCTCTCTCTGAAGAGGCCATTTCATTACAGGAACCTCATGACAAAGTGCCATAGAAGATAAGGTCAGGTTAGTTTGTATGGTATGTGTAACCATGGATGCTTGGTTCAGCATTCAGATAGAAAACTCCATGACGGTCAAAAATCTCTTTTTATGTCCACAGTGCAGTGCTTCCACCACAGTCTGTGTACGTAAAAGTTTTCACAGACAGACTAACTTTTCCAATATAGGCTCTGAAAGAATTTAAATATTAGAAAACTTGGGGAATGTTAAAACAAACAAACAAATTCTCAGCTCATTGGAAATGCCTTTTTCACACAGCTCAGCAACTCTGAATAAAAGTCTCAGCATGCTAATGTTCTCTGTAAGTCCAAAATCAGATATGTGTCATGTTTCACTGACATTCTGCATCCAGGTATGTGTCGTTACCTACATAACAAGAAGTACATTAGCACACAGGACTGAGCTCAAAGCACACTGGCATTTTAGGCACTCCGCCAATGACCAGGGAATTAAGAAAGCAGCAGGAAAAATGTCATGTATCATCACATTAATAAGCCAGAAGATTTAACTAGAAATCTACATTCTGTATGGAAAAGAGAATCCTAAAGCAGTGAATCCACAGTGATTAGGCTATCCCAAATCAAAACAGAAGATACAAAGCCAATACTGTACAAATGGAAAATAATAACTCAGCTGTGTAAATCGTTAAAGTCCTTTTAGTAAGTCAGATGACGAATCAATGGTATACTACAGAAAGTCTCTCTAATAACTCATACGGCAACTCAAAGAGCAGTCTAAATGAGCAGAGCAAAAGCAGGTCAAAGCAGTATGAAGGGAATGATGTCTGTGCTGTAACACATGACAAAATTATGCACATCAGGATATTTTAAAAGATACCTGAATCTTAAAGATGTTGTGGTGAGAAAATTGTTTGCCTGTCACACTGAATGACTGGTATTGAATGACTGATTATGTCTATTAAAATCTAGAAAGAAATTGCAAAATTATAAAACTAATGCATTTTCTAATTATATTTCCTGAAAATATAATGCAAGTGAGGGAACAAGCATTTTTTTGATAGCAGCAATTCCCTAAAACTTTCTGAAATCTGGGATTCCTGCTCTTTGGTTCCTTAAGGAGACAACCACTGTTCACTGTTTGTCTTTTTATACTTCCGTAGAGTGGGATGGAAAACATGACCACTTTGGTCTACAGTGCAAGAAAAGTCTTGATAGCCTGGCTTGCAACCAGCTCTCAAACTGCAGAATACCTGGTTCCCTTTTGTATTAATTTGGAGGCACTCGCTTACCGATACTAACTTTTTAAAACTTTTGCTTGTTTCATAGTAATAATAAATGGGTGCAAAGGAGAGTAGGTATTCTTCAATGTACTCTATCACTGCTTTATGCTTTTTGTCTTACTAGTACACTTACTACCATTTTTTACACATTGAATCAATCCTGAACGAGACTCAAACACATTGAAAGGTACGTGCAGTCAGCCATAACTGGACGCAGCACTTGCATTAGCCTTGTGTCACTATCTCGGAGCACAGAACACGTTTTTAGACTGGAGGTAAAGCACAAAATGTAGGCACTGTGAACAGATACCTTCTGCTTGTTTCTGTCCTAAAAAGGTTTACTTTTACATTATTCCATCTGTTTTGAGGTCATTACCTCTGTATTAAATACAAGTGGAGACAGAGCAGAGCAGGTTATTCAGGAAGATCTCAGGTATAGCATAGATTTAGACTTTGCCCTTGAATTAACAATCACCTCTAAGTTTTCTCATCTGGTATTTCACACTGAGATAGCTAACTCATATCTCGATACACTTTCATGCGGTAGTTGATATCTCAATCCTCCTGGCATTTCAATACCCCTTCATTACCCCTTTAATCCATACATTTGTGGCTGAAGAGTTCTGAGAATATCGTACTCACTACTGTAACCATTTTGGAAAGGAAGACCAGCAAATAGTGAGTTTTGAAGTCCTGTTAATGAAGATACTCCAATAATAATAATTTAAAAATCATTAGCATTCCTACAAATCACAAGATGCTAGACATTAGCTACAGTAGCTTCAGAAATCTGATCTGTCTTTATGAGAAGACACCTGAATTAATGCACAGGTAACTATGGCTAGCCAAATCATTAGCACTCTCAGATATCTCCTTTCACCTTCCCCAGACAATTCCCAAAGTGTCACTTTTACTCAGCTATTTTCTTCAGTTACAAGTTGATTACTATCGTACCAGTTAAATCTGCCTACATCTTGAATGAATAAACACTCGTAATTTCTGAAAGCAAATTCTTGGTCTTTCCAGCTGATGCCTTCTTCAATATCCTACTTTGCTTTTAGAGTTGTTGGTCTTCCTGCTGAATCTGTTGACAGCTACTTGCTCATCAGAGAGAAAATCTGTGGTGTTATAATCATATGTAATATTATCCCATGGTAATCCATTTCATAGGTTAAGAGGATAAGCAGCTCCCTGGCAGTGTAGCATCTCCTATTAGAGCTCACCACCACTTCAAATGAGAAACAAAATCTAGATAGAACAAAGTTGTATCTCAAATCTCCTTTTCAATTAATCAAGCATTATCACAGTTTGAGAATTTACACTCAAATATATATTAAGAAGAAAAGTAGTAGCTGTAAAAGATTAGTCACAGTAATTTTGTGAACGTTTAAGATCCTGAAAACATTCTCTCTGCTGGTAAAAAAAAAAAGGCTTTGGGGGTTTTTTGCTTGGTTTTTCCCATTCTGCTATTGAAAACAAAATGCCTTAATTATGTCTATTTTAGCAGCTTCTCGCCTGCGAAGCTGCAACATGGTTGGTTGCTGGTATACTGCAGGTACTAATTTTTCTGATATTTAAAAACTCCTAGTTAAGTCATTCCACTGTGTGACACCAGTTTATGTTGCTCTTAGGCCTGTTCTGTCATGTCTGGGGGTACGTAGAACTAGTAACATAAAGATGATTTAAGCAATGATAACATGAAGCATGCTGTGTTACAGTAACTAGGTATTTTCTACACTTATTGCTGTATCTTGTCCCAATATAACCTTTATCCTGAAAAATCTTAAATATCTCATCTATAACCACAGAAGACAAGCTGAACTTTCCCAGTGAGAGAGATTTTTCAGGACAGCCTGCAAAGAATGTACCATATACTCCAAGAATGCATTCCCTTGCCTCTGCTATTTTAAGTGCACCTTAGGTAGCTATGATAATTACTGTGCTCATCAGCTGTAGTAATTGTAGGGAAGAATGTTCATATCAAACAGAGTTCACATTGCTATGGTAACACAGCCAGTAATAACAGCACGGACCATTTTAGAACAGGGATCCCCAGTTAAAGATCTGAAGCACCTGCAGGTGCAAAGGATTTTTCCATCCCACTCCCTCCTTGAAATACCTGTGCTAGAACCAAAGTCGTCTCCTAACACCAAAAAGGACAACAATTTGAGGGGGTTAAAAAACAAACCAAAACAAAACCAACGAAATCCTCAACCATGTAGACTGTAAGAGCCTATTCCAACACTACACCGCTTGCTGTTAGAACACCACTGCTGTAATCAGAATAATTTACAAATAAAATAGCCTGGGACTGACATGAATGACTCTTTTCACCTTTTCGGCAGTGTAACGCAGCCTGAAAGTGGGTGTAAATTATAATGGAACGTGGGTGCTAAATTTAATCACATTCACACCCACTTTAAGGATCCTTCATGTTAACAGAGCTATGAAAGAAACTTAGGCTTATCTAATTTTAGAAGTTATTTCAAAATAAAGCAGAGTGCCACTTTTGAAGTGCAGTGGCTATTCTGAAGTAGTTCCCTTTGTGGGAACTCTTATTCTGCAGAGTGCTTCCTCTGTCCCTCTTTCAAATTCAACTTAATCCACTTGAGATAACCAGAAAAAGGCTCTCATTGCAACCTATTCCAGACAATTTTCCTGTGTAGGTTTTTACTGTAAATGCAATCAAACCCAGTGACTAAAGTGCTGGTTTTAACAGTCCATTCTAATGCTAGGACTTCCAGGAATGATGGAAAACAGCATTATGAGCAATAGCACAGAAATGGCAAAAGTTAATTTTCAGCGACAAGCAGCCATTTTTTGCTCATTTGAGAATGCAGTCCACAGCGTGAGTTAATTTTGAAAGAGTAGTCCCTTGATGCAAATTGCCTATTGTGGATATTTTTAGGGAGTGCCAAAAGTGTGGCTGTGTATTGGAAATCCTTTCACAGTAACCCATTAATGAGGTTCCAGCCTTGCCAACACCTGGATTTTTATTTCCCCTCTTGTCCTACGGCTGCTGTTTCCTCAGTTGCACTGATGCGGAAATTTGTACGGCCACGGTCTGTAATGAAAACTATTTAAATATACATGTATTTAGGGTAGATTTTTTTTTCTTTAGCCGATTATTTCATAAGTCTTGTTTAGATCACAACCCACAAACAGGCAGAATTTGTAAAACTGTATAGCTGGTAACCTTGGCCAAGATGAATGCGCGAGGACCACGGGAGCTAACTGCTGTTGACAGGAGCCTCCTAAGTTTTCCCCAAGGAAAACTGTACTGTTAGTGACAAGCCAGCCACAAAGTATAAGCAGAGAAACTTGTCCAACAGATTGAGCCTAGAAAGCTTTGCCTTCTGTGTTTGCACCTAAATACCATTCTGTCACTCTGATCTAAACAAGGGAAGTGATCATAGTACCCTTAGGAAACGGGCACAAAACCAAAGTATTGCGGAGACAGCTAGCTTTCTCTTTATTTTGTTTCAAGTTTTAGTTCATCCAACTTTTACGAACACGAAGATAGGGCCAAGAGCACTTGGGGCATTTTGGATATGAGCTCCACTCCTGGCCATATGTGCCAGCAGAGCCCTGGGAAAGCCACAGCCCTGGCTGAGCTTCTGAACGGCATTTTACAGCCATAGGCCTCGCTCAGACGGCTGTAACAAGACAATGTTTTCTCCCGATGTTGTGCAACCCTCGAACAAGTAGGATTTTACTCACTACTTTTTTGTAGTCGTCTGTTACTGCACATGCCCTGGATCACAGGAAATTCGCTATTTTTCCATGCTGTTTGTATTGTGACCGTATTATGGATCAAGAAAAGAAGAGGACTAACCCCACACGCACTTCTCCGTATGTGAACTCAGTGTAAAATTTGTGCTTGGTTCTTGGTGAATTACCACAGGATGAGAACTTGTCATTAAATGCTTGATTTCACTGAAGACATAAAATACCAAATTTTGCAGCTGACAATCTTGGGATGGATTCTCAGCTTTGTGCCTCTATATTCTGATGATGCAAAGCAATGTGCCTTTTTTTCCAATGCACAGGTGTAGAAATCCCTAGTGAGAGAGCAGAGTTGGCTGTACCTATACTAGATATACATATATTACTACATTATACCTCTATTACCTGAGCACTCCAGCACACTGAGGATTTTGGGGAAGGCCTGGAGCTAGGCCTGTTGTGACTCTTTGGTCCTTGAGAGCTTAATGAAACAAACTGCAACAACTGTGTTGCAACCGATACAGAAATGGTCTTGATCACCATCAAGGATGAAAAATCTGCAAACAAATCTCTTTTAGTCACCAAAGAGGACAAGACAGAGGGTCCACGTGATCAAGCCATCTTGTCCATAGCTGGACAAGTCCTTTAAAAGTCCTTTAAAAGCCTTTAGGGTTTTAATTGGGGGGAAAAAATAATCTTATTCTATAACACTGAATTATTTTAACCATGGCAATATAGTTACTAGTGTGGTATTGATTAGATTCCTAGATGGAATTTTCAAATTTGACTTTTTTTTTCACTTTGTTATTTAGACCAAAGAAGATACAGATAATTTAATTCAGTCTCAGTCTAAGCAGACAAAAGTCCCAGTATTTACAGCTGAGCAGAGGCTTCAATATGACATTCTGTTACCTTTTTTCCAGGCAGAAAAGAGAGAGATCTACCTACATTTATATCTATATTCTCAAATTAAGAATAACATAAACTGAACCATAAGCACACTGTAGACTTTAAAAAGTCAAATTGAACATTGAGCATTTTTTTTAATTACTAGTAATTTCACCTTACTTATTGTTCATAAAAACTATTTTATAACTGTTCTTCCTTTATAATAAAGTAATGTACCTTTTATACAGATAAGATATAAACACATTTTTTAAGAAGTCAGGTAATATGAGTATTTTTGCTTTCTGCTTTCCTTTTTTTTCTTTTTGAACCTCTAAAAAGACTGAAGATTTTCATGACTTAAAACCTACCAACTGCAGGGTTATATGTAGAAAAAGCTTTGCCTTCCATCAAAGCTTATCCTAGTTTGGCTGAATAATTAAATATTTTACTTCTAAATTCCATGTGGCATGGATAGCCACATGGGTGTCCCTATAGACCCCTTTTTATCATTACTGATGAGATGCTGTGGACTGGAGATGTTGCTCCTGGAAGTCAAGACGTGTATTTCAGCTCATTAATCTCCCTTTTTTTTCCAGTTATTCTGTTACTTGCTCTGATGTTACATTACCAGATACATTTATTCAAGTTCCTACTGTCAAGAATGGAAGAGAATATGATTGCCCTCCCAGATACACGTTCTTCTATTCACTCATTTTTTATTATATTATCTTAATTTCTTGATTTATCAAATCTAGTTTTTCTAAGATGATGACTTTAGGAATGAATTCTCTTTACCTGGAGTTTTACGTGTTTCTGATAAAAATTGTCTACATTTTCAAAACTTGTAGCACTTGAGCAAGTAAAAATCATTCCACTGGTTTTATAAGGAATTTTGTGTACGAAAAACATAATTTGAAATACAAATTGGAATACTTTAGAGGTGGCGGGTTTTGTTGGTTGTGTGTTTGGGGATTTTTCCCCCATACAACTGTAAATAAGCAAGCTTAGTTTCCATTTTCAGAGAGAATAAATATCAGTAGTGTTTAGTGTCTGTGTTCTGCTTGTTCTCGTTCTTCTTCCTAACTCTACTTTTGATGTAATGCTGAATGGTCTCATTAGCCATGTGGGAGCGTAGGCCAGATAAGAATTGCCCTCTCTGTCCTAGAATTTGTCACCTGTCCCTTTCCTGTTCTCCAGGCTTAGTTCCTTGGTCTTTGGGAGAAGTTACACCTGCAAGCAAAGACCGAGAACCTGAAGGATTATGCAGCTGAAAAGCTATGAGCACACATTCCTTCAAAGGGGATGTATACATCCATTAGTCCTTCCCATAAAGTCAACAGAAGGTGGCCAACACTAAAACATCCACCACAGATAGCATTACATCAAACAGTCCGTAAAGAGTGTAGCTCTGGCAGATTAATCCTGGAAGAAACTGAAGCATGGAAACATACAGTTTGATGCTGAAATCACAACCATGTGGAATTCACTAGCCAGGATCCAACTGACTTCAGAGGTAGAATATAATTCTTTATTATTAATCCATGTATTTTAAATGTGCATACATAGGTATGTGCATGTGTACACATACACATGCATATTCATTACATACCTGAATCAATGTTTTGCATTCACCAACAATGCTTCATAATTAAAGTGTTTTCATTGAATGTTCTTGCAGAAATATTTTCCATCACTCTATAGTAAATCACAAATGTGAAAAAGACTCAGATTTGGCTTATTTTTGAATGATACACACATATTTGTTGCTTTGTAGCATCCATTTAGGGCAATTTTTAAAGCTTGCTGTATTAAAAATGTGTAAATATAAAAAATTTAATCAAACTATTTTCCTACTTTAGACATTACTACATGTCAATATGTTTTACTTTTTATTTTAATACCAATGCCTGATTAAGAGATCCATTAAAAATCCATTATATTTATTGAACGGAAAAAATCCCATGTAAATACCTTTTTTAATCATTATAGTCCTTATAGGGATAACATGGATAATAATATTAAACATAAAAAATAATAAAACTATAAAATGAACCAAATTTTATACACATAAAAATAGGGGGAGTTATTTAAGAAAAACACAAATATAACTGATGAGTACATCATCTTCCCTAAAGGTTGGTTTAATTTAACTTCTGTAACACATTGAGGTTTTTGCCTCCCTCAATTTTGTCATTGGTCTGGAGACCAGCACTGGAGACCAGACATGTTTTGATTATAATTCCAGACCTAACTGGATGGCCTTGGACTAATCATTCCTGATCTTGTTTTTCTTTCATTGTCAGTAGTGTGTAGGGGAAGTAGATTCTTTATCTGTTTAGCTGTTTCTTGACTAGTAAAATGGAAATGGTCATACTTACCTGCTATGTAAAGATGCTATAGGATTTTGATAGCTAATATTTGTGAAGTGCTGCTTCTGAAGACTAAAAACAGTTCTGTGGTATTTATTTGTTTTTATAGTTATATAAATGACTTATTTTATACAAATGGAACTAGAAAATATTCCTAGATGTTTTCAAAAGTGAGCCCTTCTCATGTCCCAGAATCATGTTATGGTAGTTGTTGTATAAAGCAGACAGACAGATTTGAAAACTTCAAGGTACTATATGCACTAATAAATACGCTATGCATGATGCACTATAAGCAGCGTTTTGCCTAATCGCATTTCCATTACATCCATTTTAAATATTTTTTAAAGCAGAAGGCACAAGGAACTGCATAACTGAAGGAAATACCAGTGACTAGTAATTATAAATAAAAACAATAAATGGTTTTTCAGTTATAGATCAAGATGTGAGATGAACATTAATTTGCATGGTTTATAGTAAGTCACGTATCTTCCATGCTGTCAAACAAAAGAGAACAGACTTAAATTCTGAGGAGAATTAATTTTGTATTGTAGCTGGAACATTTACAAACATTTCTGTTCCAGTTTCTCACTGGAGCTCACCAGTTAAGAGGCTGTCAACTCCACAACTAATCTTGTATACAACCAGGTTTAGCCTTTGAATCACTAGCATATTGCAAAATTATGACAATGATCCATCAAACCTGCTGTCCCCAAATTTTGAAAACCTGGGAAGAAATAAAAACATTTAGCTAAAATGAATCACCTGGAAGTAATTCATGTTTGCAGGTGATGAAAAATTTATAAACAGCTCTTGAGCCTAGACAAATTGTGAATGTTCTGAATGCTGAAATGTTGAAAATTTGTATAGTGTCTCTCTATTGAGTAGATAGATTAACACAGTTTGAATAAATTAAGCAAGCAATTTAACATGTTACTGTATGTATTTCTGTACATATATCTTGTTCTACAAAGTGGTGTAAGAGTAGTTATTTGTTATTAATGATAGACACAGGTCTGAAAAATAGCAATTCATTGTGTACAAGCTAGTCATTTTTTGGTCCAGGGAAAATGTTTGTACTTTGACAGTGAAGATTCCACCAACACATGTGAAATATCTTCTGGAAATGTACTTAAAAAAATAGAATAGATTTCAAGACTGAGTGTATGACCCTCGTGCTGCATGTGACCCCAGAGAGGCCATGCCCTCATCGATGGACACTGTCCTGCAGCCCCTGGGGGTGGTGGGTGCCTGAGTGAGTGTGTAGGGGAGGCTGGTCAAGGTGGTTACAGCCTGGCAATGGTCACAGGGCCCAGACAGACCCCAGGGTTTTCCTACTCTACAAATATTTAAAGAAGCCCATTTCGTGTTTTACGAAGCTAGCCCATACAGATCTCCTGTCTCTGTTGGTAAGTGTCTCTGTAAGTTTATTCAGAACTTTTAGTTTATTGTAGTCTATCAAAATACAGTTGTATGAGTTGGAATCAAGCTTAATGCCCAGCAAATAAATGAATTCTGACACAGACCTGGTCTTTGAGGTGGAAAAAAAAAGAACTTGGCCAAAAATGCAGTTTCCTTACATGACCATACACTATAATGACTCTTTTCAGGATCACAAATAATCTTACATGTGAGTATCCATGTTAGAGCCTGTGGGTCAGCTTAAGATCCTAGGCAAATAACTGACGTTTTGTCACATTGAAAACTACAGTGTGATCAAGATGACTGAAGATGTACTAAAAGTCTATCTGGAATTTGTAGTGGTTTTGTTAATATTTCTTCCATACAGGCACTGGTACCCTTACTAAATCCATGTTCACTCTTATGTTCCCTGCACGCAAGGGCCTACACATCCCATTGCTGACTTGGATCTTTGCAGAGCTGAGCTGCTCTCTGTTGCTTTCTGGAGCTCGGTCAGTCTCCATTGCCTGTGCTTCTAACATTGTTGTCTCAAGTAAATGCTTATAGTTAGGCAAGATGGATTGAAGCGTCTCTGCACTCAGACACTAAGGGACTTTGCAAGATGTTTATAGCACAATACGAGTGGTTCAGCAGGGAAAAACAGCTGGTGCTGAGGACATAACGTTCCCACCAAAAATGCTGTGAAGATTTACACTTGAAATTTATTCTGGTCTGGTCCTTCCCACTGTATGTCCATTAGCTGCCAAAGTTCAGTATGTTCATCCCCGGAGCACATCTCTGAGGTTGGTTTCATTCTTCGTTAGGCTACCAAAGCACAGTCAGCGGGGGTGTGTGCTTGGCTCACCTCAGAAACCCAGTCGAGACCTGAAACAAAACACTAATACAGACACACCCACAAGACTGTTAATTCTCCTTCCCTAATACACAGCCATACTTCTTCAAGAAATGGAAACTTATCCCTCCACATGCTTCTTTAATTTTGTCCTCTCATTATTTTCATCTCCTGTTTTCTCCAGAGCTGTTTGACCGTGACCATTCTGGACCTTTTACACACAACTTCCCGTCACCACTGTGTGTTTTGTAAGTTTCCTATCCCCTTTCTTCTCAAAAGCTACTCTTGCCTGCACAGTTATCGTTCAGCTGCATAACACTTTGGCAGACCAAGTGCTGTGTCCAAGCTTCCTGTACCAAATCATCAGTTAGGAAGGTGGGGGTTGGAGGTTGGGAAGAAGGAGATGGTGTTTAAATGGAGGTGGCACTATTTAAAATTTTTTTTGCTTATTTTTTACTTTTTTTTTACTAAGGAGAGGGAAACAGAATTAAACTTTTTTTTTTTTTTAAGTCTAGGAACACAGCATGGTCTTAATTTTAAATCTAGAATGGGAGCTAAACCTTATTTCATAAAGGTCTACTAAAGAGATTCTCCAAAAAATACAGGTACCTTGATAGGAGCATGGCGAGTGGGCTCTAATAACCAGCGGAACACCAGCATTGTTTCACTTTCACCCTCCTCTGCTTCAAAAGCATTGCTAGATTTACTTTTCTTCACAGAAGTCATATTCTTAAAGCAGCATACTAAGGAAAACAAAAAAAAAAGCCTTTCATAAATACTTGAACAATCATTTCTTTCCCTTTAATTGCTCTACAGTCAATGATTACATTTTACAATCCTTAGTCACAAAGGACTTTAAGGTCATGCTGCAGGCAAGACTCACCCCAAAATGAAAGAAGTGGCAAAATGCGTAAGACATTTTCTATGCATACTCTATGCAATACTGGAATTTCTCTCCGGAAGCCTCAGTCAAGCCTCAGTCAGTCTGTTCCTGGATATCTGTACTTGGTGGTGAAGGGAGACAAGTGCTCTGCTAGAAGCATCCTACTCTTGTATGTCTGTACTGCTGCATGCCCAAACTCATAGGCTACAGAAGCTGGCATGCCCTAAATGTGTTTCTCCAGTAATCAAGAAGCCTCGATCTAGTCCCTGGTAGTGTGTAATATTTTAATTTTTATTTTGGAGATAGAGCTTTTACTTTCTACGGGCTGTTTGCTACAAACTGTTCATAAGAAGCACAGTCTCTATGTCTCTGTTCTGGGAAGGAAATCAATCATGACTTCTCTCAGCAATGCACACAGTTTCGATGGGCCACACTCACTCACATGGCTATAGTTACAGAGGATTTATAAAGGGAACTAGAGGCTCTCTAGATTTGCTCCAAAGCAGATTTTGTTAAAATAACTGTTCTTGGTCTGAGTGCACATGTATGTGTATGTGCTTCTGCTCCTTGACTGAATGCTTGCAAATTTTCAAACTGAAAAAGTCACTTATAAACTTTCCAAATAAACTTTCAGCTGATGATCTTTGAGGCTGAAATTAATAAAATTTTCTTCTTTTTTTGGATGAAAAATATATTCAAAGACATTCAGTGCCTTTCTGCTTGTAATAAATCTGAAGACTGTGACATCAGCATAGCATTTAAACTACATAATCCCATAAAATTCAGCATATCTAGTGCTGTTGAGACGAAGGGTTGGGTTTGTGTGTGTGGGTGTGTGTGGATGTACAGTGGCCTTTTAGCTTGAAAATATGCAACTCTTCTTTTTTTGTATGACAAAACCTAAAATGCTTTAAATTATTGCCCAGTGAATGCATCAGAGAAATGTTATTCCTAGAACTGAAAAACAGATAATGTCCTCACTGGGTAGCTGTGACCATGCAGGCAGTCTGGAAACGCTTTATGGAAGATGGAACAATAAGCCATTTCCCTGTCACGAGAAGTGAATTTAAATTCCTTCTTTCCTATTCTTTTTTCCCAGTATCTTAGTCCCTGGCAAATGATTAGGAGTGAAAATATTTATTCTTTATTGTACGTTCAGCACTTTTTAATTATTTTTTTTTTACCCTATGGTGGTCTCACACCATCACGACATGCTCTCTTAAGCCTTTCCTCACTATGATTGCAGGAGGGTAAGTGCAACATGTTTAGACTATCGCAGCCAGTTTGCCTTGAAAACCCCTGCACCTTTGGTAGGGACCAAATTGCAGGAGGCCATTAATTGTTAAAACTCCAGCTTACAGCTTTTCTGAGTATGCACTTTCACAGCAATAACACTAAGTCTGGCAGGATGCTCATTGAGGGTTTTCTACCAGTTCTTCAATAGAACACTCAATTCATAACAACACTTTATCTGCAAGAATACTGTGAGATGAATGGAGATATGGCCATTTCAGTCCGCAAGAGTTGGTCTAACAATACGCCCCAAGAACCTGCAAGGATATAACAGAAGGCCTTAAAGAGGCACACTAACTTGCTCGAGTTCTGTCTGAAAGATTTCCGTTCTCTCAAGTCATGCCACTGTCACAGACATCAGCCAAATTTCCAGAATTCCTATTTTGCTTCATTTCCTTTAAGTGGTAGATGTTTATAGGGCATAATCAGCAAAGAAAGAAAGAAAGAGGGAACTGCAGACTTCTGGACTGGACTTTGGAGCCTGCTCTGCTGCTCCAGTCCTTGTCCTGACAAGCTCCAGGCATGATGAACATCACAATGTACTGTAAATGTTTGTTCAAAGTTCCCAAGGAGAGAAAGAGATGCATGTAGCGAAGGCTAATTTGGGGAAGTAAAAGCAGAGGTATGGAGACAGAGTATTTTTCCGCATGTGCCTCAATGGCAGAGAATAAAACTTTTTGGCTAGAAAACTGAGTACTTGTATATACAATAAATTGGGTGTGTTTAATAAGAGCAGTGATGGGGAAGGCTACAATTGCAGTTTTCTCTCATATCAGAATGGGGTTCCAAGCAGCAAAAAGAGTATAAAACAAGATCCAAATTTCTTAGTTCTTCATCTTTTTAGTTCTAATTTGTCTACATATAAGAATTTTTTTCCAACTAAGACACTAGTTACAGTGAGACTTGCCTTTTCACAGGGGAGAAGCATTACCAAGGTAATGGTGAATAATCCAGTGACTGCATTTTAGTGTATTTCACGGACACATGAAATCAGTAAAGAGAATAGTCTTTAAAAAGAATGGTCTGGTTTTAGTGTCTAATCTGGCAAGGGCATCTGCCCACACCGAGTTCATAGCAAGAGTACGGCTATAGAGAAGAGTGACTCAGTTTGCATTCAATAGGAATGGATCCCATCAGCACAAGCTAAAAGGAAGTTGTGTGCCTCACCCTACTAAGTCCCTTTGAAAATTCCAACCACTGTTTTCTTCTGCCAGATGGGTTGATGACAAGTAGCAATCAGAAACACTCTGGTCTAGTGCTATTAAAATAATTACTGGAGAAATTTGGAAAAAAAGCATCAGCATTCTTTTATTGTATTAAAATATTCGTCTTTTATGAGCTGAGTCATAATAAGCTGAGACATATTTACTACTTAGACAATTTTTAACCATTATAAACAGAGTACTTGCTTAGAATATTGCTACCACAAGCAAGACAATTGACATTTTCAACCTTAATATGAATAAACTCCAACATTATTATTGTAACAATGTAAATGACTGCAGTACCTCTTCCATTAATACCGCTCAATCAGGAAATTACTTTAAATTACGGTAGCTGGCAGTTATATATCTCCTATTTATGAACTCCTAGCAAATGCAGCTCAGAGTGCAAAGGCACAGTTTACTACTATGAGAGTGAAACTTCCTTAATCTTAGGGTTTATTTGTTTGTTTTAAAATAGATGAGATGCTACATCCCTCCTACTGAATTACACCACAAGAGCTGTCAGTAGGCCATCTGAACTCTGTTTTCCCATCCTACATCAGGACCCCTCTGGATTAGATTTATTATTGCCTTCCCTCAATCACTACAACCCACAGCAGTCTCCTCTCTCGTGATGAGGGCTAAAAATAGTTCCCTCCAGAGCCCAGCTCAGTAACTGTAATATCCAAACACACAGAGAAGGCAGATGTGCTAGTTAGTAGCTAAATGTTCTCTTTCACCACTTCCAGCCAACAAATAAGGCCCCAGAATAAGGCTGGGCTCAGAATAATAAGGACTCAAGTCTGAAAAACTAGTACTGGATTTGAATGGTAAGTTGCTTTTGAATAATAGGAACAAACTTAATTACAAACAAACAGGCAACTAGCACAATGGAATTCACTTCTGTGCAGAGACAGGTAAACTCTTCAAAATAAATAGATTAGAGGGCATGTGAGCTCATTGAATAATCAGTCCAAGTAATAATATTAGCTATAAAGAATTATTTAAAATGTGCAAGCATCTTTTTCAGATTTTAAAGATAATTTTTTAATATATTTCTTTATTCAGTATTGCCAGCCTTACTGAGAGAAAAGACATAGTCTGTTACTCTGTGAGTGAGCCTATTGAAAACTGTAGAACTCAGTGGGCAACTCAGTATCAGTAAAAGGGTTAGAAGATATATGGGGTTAGAAGAGGTATGTGAAGCTGACTGTACATGGGTTTTCTTGTCTCTCTTTCTTCTACAAATCGATAAATGCTCTTTAAAGTGAAAAAGTTCTTCCCAATAATGCAAAGTAAATTATATTATTTCTACATTTTACACTCTTAAATGCTTTGCAGTTAGGCTTCATGCCAGAATTCTACTTCACTGGATCATTACTTGTATAACACAATTAGGTAACAACAGAGCATCCCAAGTGAAAGCACAGGCAAGCATCCTCCTGCACACAGACACGCTGGAGCTCTTTGGACAAAATACACAGAGGTTAATGTAACCCCAGTGACTCTACTTTAGACATTTTCCTCAGATTTTGCTGACATCAATGGGTTTTGCCCAAGACCCAGCCTCAGCATTGAGCAAATCCAACAGCAATACTGCACTTATGCCTGCCCCGTATCAGCGACAGGCTCTAAGACAGTCATATTTGAAACCGTGTGTATGGCAATGGTGCTTATGTGGAACCATCTACTGTCACTCAAAATGGTCCCAGACAGGATGAGACACTGTCCACCAGGTCCAATATGCAGAATGATTCAACTTGGCAATATGCAGAATAACTCAATTTATTGTACCATTCTTATGTAAATACTTTAGTATGGACCCAAACGAAGTTGGACCAGCAAAGAATCAAGAAAAAGGCTCTACATGGAGGTACAATGGAGACAATGGAGATACTGAACTCCCTAGATGTGTCTGTACTAGTAAATTAAAACATGCTTGTGAATTTGGCCTCCTGTGGTAGTGAACTGTTACAATATTCCCCAGCACAGATTTGGCACATTCTAGCTACCACACTTCCCCAAATTCTCTGATGCAATTTAGCAGCTGTAACTAGCCGCTGACAATTCCCAATAAACCATTTGCCTGCCTTCTTCTGGAGGTGAAGTCTGGTTACTAGCACTTGGCCCTGGTACCTAGAACATTCCCAGACTTGTTTAATTTACTCCCATAACCACAGAGTCTGTGATCACTACTTTATTTTACATGAAACATGACTGTATCTTGAATTAGGATACAAAGATAGTCGTGGAATACAATAGGATTTGGGATTCCAGAGTAGTTTGCTGCCTTGGAGGAAGCAGATGGCTCTGAGGCTAATCAAGCTATTGTGGGAGATAAAGTGAGATAAGGTCCCTGGGTAGCAAAGAACTGATGGTAGCAGAACTGGTCTTGAATCTGTATCCCCAGGATGAATCCCAGTATTACTCCTCAGGCAAGGAAACTTGCTTCCAGGACTGCTTGTTGTTTACTTTTTGGCTATTGGTTTGGGGGTGATTTTTCCTGGGTTTTCTCTTTCCCTGGGAACACAGCCAGGGTCTGGGCATGGTGCCAAAAAGATAGGCTAGCACTGCTAGCTGTGCTCCCAACCCACCACAGCCTGAGGATCTGGATCTTTGTGATCTGCCCTGCTCCAGTGATTTTGGCTAGGCTGTGCCACAAACTATGCCTTGTACTCACAGCAACCTAAAGATGCACGCCATCCCTTGCCTCTCACCTCCCTTCACCCCTCTAGCTTGCCATTATCATTGGAGAAATCACATGCACACACAGAAGAGCCAACAATCGTTTTTCCTAATCAGAATTGCTTGAATTAACATAGAGACAAAAGTCAGTAAAGTGGAGTAATTTGCAGCTTACGTCCGTGCCTAATACTTAATCAAAAAGTCATTGATTGTGCATGGGATTTCTACTAATACTTCAAAAGCTGAAAAACTGGAAGTGATCTTTAGCCTGAAGTGGTACAGTAGCATCCTCCAGACACTCAGGATGGAAGGATTATCTTTTGGCCCTTCATAGATTTCTCATGTTGTGCTGAAAGAGGGAGGGACAATTCAACAAGTCAAACATTACTGTAATTATCTTAGAAGAAAATGGCATCACTGGAGTACTGCCAAGAGAGACCAGACAACAGGATCTTCAAAACAAGGCTGATACTAGTGTCACAGTTGGTACAAAGGACAACCTCCTGAGGATGTATGTACCATAGTCATCAGCTTGGATGGTAGCCTAACTGATCCTGGTGATCACTGAAGCTGCCAGTGAATGGGTTCGTGAAAGAGGGCGTCAGAAGTAAATCAGGTTGCCAAGTGGAACGGGTTATGTCGTGACTCCACAGACCCAAATGGGACTGACATTGTGCACCTGGCAGCCTGCACATGCGATTGTCAGCAATTGTATGTATTCCCAAGACAGATACACACAGACTTCACTCAAGAACTGTGAAAGTTTTGTACAAAGCTGACCAGAACAACTGCAGGTTAGTGTGAAGCATTTATCCTAACTGGTGCAATGTGACACCCTTTCCTAATGATGAACTGTGCTAGCCGTATAAATGCTGTGGTGAGAGGGCGAAATATGTAAGTACAACTGAGCAGCAGTACCCATGCATTTGAGGAAAGCACGTGAAATAAGTTTGAAGAACACCTATGTGCTGTTCTTAGAGGGACTCAGGATTGTCCACCTTCTGAATAACCACAGTATGCCTGCTCTCAGTGCTGGCTGACACTGTGACCTTGACTACCTCCCACACCACCTTAAGATCATGATCAGCGGCCACCATCAATAGCCACCATTTCTAGCAAGAATGAACTTCTTGCAGAGTGTCCAGTTAAGCTTTTTGCAACTCTGTCTCCCCATGCCCTCCTTTGCTGTGTGTGGCCATCATGGGATGAGGGAAACATGTCCCTACAGCGAAGAGTCTTGCCCCAGTTACGTGCTCAACCACTGTCAAGCATAGATTCATGCAGCTGTTGCCACTTACCAAGGAAATGAAAATGGTGCACTGCCCTTGCAGCAGCAAGATGTAGATGGCAACGATTAGATGCTATCCATGAGACACTGACTGATTTCAGAGACAGAAAACTAGACCCCCTACAGAAGCCCCATGGCAACACCCCCACAATGCAGCAGCATTCCCACAGCAAACAAGCCACCCTTGTTGCTTTGTCCCAACGGATAGTGGAATCTACAATGGGAGGCTGCCTGCGTGTGAAAAGAACTATCATGTGCTGATTCAGCAGCACCCATCTGAAATGTGGTTATGCATCTAGGTGTTAAGTGGCTCAAATCTGCACTGCCGGATGATCTAGGAATGGGTGGATATGGTATTGATGTGCACAGAGCCATGAGCCAAGGACTCTGCAACTGTGGACAGACATCCTCTCCTGTGCCATTGGAGCAGGTGACTGGTCCCACCTGCCTTTCATCACCCCTACCCTGAACTCACTACCTGTCCTGACAACAAGGCTGTGCCTGTGAGTGTTGCCTAATCTGTTTCAGTCACAATGAGGTAATGAGGCAGTTTATCGCAAACCATTTAAATACTACTGCTTAATCTTTGCTAACCCAGCTCATTTTAACTGCAACAAGTAATGGCAGGTTTACTTCAAAATGCCAGATAGAAAACTGGGTTACGGCTGATTGACAAACCCATGCACCATCCTGCTGCCCTGGCTACTCTACTGGTAACCCCTGTCAGGGAGACAAGACAAAGCTTGCAAGATTCTGTAACACATGAAGCCTCCTCAAGAAGAATCAGCAGAGGTGTGTGCCAGGGCCCTTAGGATGCATATCATTACAGTTTCTTCCAAGGGTGACACTAATCTTTAGACTAGGCCAGGCCTACTGAGTTACTTTAAGAAAAACAAAAAAAAATAGAAGAAAAAGAAAAAGAAGAAGAAAAAGAAGGAAAAAAGAAGAAAAAGGAAAAGAAGAAGAAAAAGGAAAAGGAAAAGAAAAAAAGAAAATATTTCTCAGAAATTCCAACCTCTACCTTCATTCTTTTTTGCATAAAAATTTGTCTAATAACATTACTGCTCAGAATGCAGCTACTGTAAAACATCCTCAACTATTTCTGAGAAAATGTCAATTCCTTCTATATCTATGACTTCTAACAGACAGGCCATAAGGCTTTTTGTATCATAGTAAATTAAACTGAGCTATATAGGCTCAACACAGGAAAAAAAAGGCAAATAATTTTCTAGCTTTGTTGTTTTAAAAAGTAATTCAAACCATGGGAAAAAGTTGTAAACTGCCTTTTAGACAAAGAACGGGTGGGGAACAATCTATGCTCCTGCTTCCCCATTATATAACCAATCTTCATTCTTAAGTGCACAAATAAAATAAGAGTAAATTGAAATAAATCAAATAAATTGCATTGCATAGTCTCAAACCCTACATTATGTCTTGGCTGTAATAATATACATTATCATTAATGGCTTTTACTTTACAGTGCTGAAAGTCAGATTTGTTGTTGTCGTCTTCATTCCTTGACCTTTACTATCTGCATTGCTCACATGAAAGTATTAGTCTGCTGTCACACTTCAAGAAACTGTCTAATAAGGTCCACTATGCATCACTCTTAAGTCATCTAAGGCTATTTGAGCATATTTGCTTTATGACAAATATGTAAGATCACTGCAATTATCTCCAATAATAGTTAGACTCCATGCTATATACAATTCAGATTTCAATTATATTAGAAAATACTAGTGCCAGAGGACTAGTGTAATGTTTTATCACCATGAATTCAATACCCATTTAACTGAGTTGCAAAAAAAGCAAATTTCTGTTCTGAAATGAATACCTATATTGTGGAGAAACATATAAATGAAAAAATATTATTATGCACCCTCCAATTATAATGGCTTGTCTGCTTTTCATTCTCAGTGTACATTAGGATTTGCAGCGTTTGGGGGAAGTGATGGAGGTTAGGTTTCATACAAGAGTTCAGAATTGAGAAAACAGCTTTACTGCTGAACATTTAATCCCTACAGAGAAAGATTTGTGAAATATTGCAGTATATCAAAGAAATCTGCATTAAGAGTATGTTGCTTCTTCTATTAAGGAAGCTGGCAGGAAAAAATGCTCTGTTCAGCAGCCATCACCATAAAATGATATAAATGAACTGCATTACCAAGGGATCTCAATTTTCCAATTGAATAGGGCAACTACATTTTCTGCTTACAATATATAAAATATCCTAAGCACGCACTTGAGTGTCCTCAGTTTTTTGAGCTGTAATTGTTACTCCTTATGCTGAGGATGGAGGATGCTGTTATTCTGTGGCTTTGCTGAGCTTTGCCATATCCCCTTTGACAGCAGTGAAAAGGAGAAAGAAGGCACATTTGCAGTGGCAGTGGGCCAGTGGAAAAGCCTCCATGGGAGCCATCCAGCAACTGGCTCGCCCTTTACATGATCAGAACATACATGATCCAGTGACATACAACTAGTTGGTATGCTTTGCAAGTCAGAGTGCACGGTAGCTTCAGCTCTTGCTACTACTTCTAAATAAAATAGTCAAACTGAACCAGCACTTCACCAAATTTGATCTCAACCATGAGATTAATTACTCCATCTTTTATTACTCAATCACTAACCCAGACAGTTCCTATTTCTACCTCTGCATTTCAAAATCATGAGCAGATTTTGGATGCCATTGGATCACAAATTATCAGCAACGTAGGCAAAGGCCAGAAATCATTTAGTTGAAAGAATTAACTTATAGAAAAAATGACACCTAAAAAGACCTTGCATGGATTTTTTTCCCCTTCTCTGATCTTGAAGATCTGAGAAGGTTAAACATTGCTTCACTGTGAAAGGGTTGCCTAGTTATTTATGTTTTATAGCAGCTGGAGCTATAAACCACTAGAAATGGTATTCTAAGATTACCTATGCATGTGCACATCACAGAGGCAGAGAAAGCACAGAATTTCTCTCCTGTGTAGCTACAGTGAAAAGAGAAACTCAAACAGATTATTCAGTTCCTACATCCACATTACTGGCCAGATTTTGTCAAAGCAGTGAATGTCTGCAAAAAAGCAACGTGATTTAGTGCTAATTTACTAAGAAAGCTTTAAAAAGTCTAGTCTGGCTCAGAAACGGTGTAACAGAAATACAACAGCAGTCTGAGTATACTGGGTGGAATATATATTATTTAGGGTTTATAGGATAAAATTAACAAAGGGAGTACATAGAATTAGTATCAGGAAAGGAAACAGGGGAAGACCAACCCATTGCTGTCTGGGCATTTTAGGAACTGAATCACTGGCACTTTTATGCCATTCCCAGTAACAGATCAGTGTATCGAGCCCTTTGGAGCATTCTGCAGAAAGCCTGGAACATTCTACGGTGGAGAGCAGTCAGTTCAATGGCAGAGAACAGCAACTGCTTTTCTATCTCTGATTTTTATGCCTGCTAACTTTCTTTCCAGTTCTGCTGTGGGAAGAACTCTTGGTATTAAAAGGTATTTCGTATAAAAGGTAAATTCTTGTAAAATAAATTATAGGCTTTATAATAAAACAGAAAAGGCAATTATATTCTTTCCTGGAAATAATTAATCAAGCTTTCTGCAGTGAAAAGTTTTGAAAGTGCATAAAGCACACATTTCAAAGAAACTGTACATTTTTTCTGAAGAAATAGGAACTATTACACATTTATGAATATTTACACCGTTGTCATTATTTTTTTTTTCATAATGATGTCTTATTTTAGGACAGAAAACTACTTCTGTTTCTGTTTTGTGCATTACTTGTGCATAACAGCTGAGCTTCTTCTGGTAAATGAGAAAAAAGTGTTTTTACAACTGTACTAACATTTCATTCTCTTTCTCATTGACTTACTGCTTTCATTTTTCAACCCAGTTCACTGAAGGTTTTCCTGCAGCCACCTTGTTAATTTTGAAACGGTAATTTTCCCAGCAAACATGTCTCTTTCACTGTGTGTGTACACCACTCACTGTGTTGGGTCTGTGTGGCGGGGCTTTGGTAGCAGGGGAAGGGGCTACACAGGCTGGTGGCCCCTGTCAGAAGCTGCTCGAAGCTCCCCCAGCTCCAAGTCAGCCACACCTTGGCCTGAGGCCGGGACATTTAGAGACAACAGATGGGCATCTGCGATAACGTATTTAAGGAGGGGATAAAGGAGTCATCACTGAGACCTGCAGCAGAGGAAGGAGGAGGATGTGAGAAAAACACCTATGCAGATACCTGGAGTCAGTGAGGAAGGAGGGGAAGAAGTCAGTCAGAGCAGAGATTCCCCTGCAGCTCGTGGGGAGAGGGCAGGCTGCGCCCCTGCAGCCCACCACGGCAAGGCAGAGATGGACCTGCAGCCCGTGGAGGACCCCACGCCAGGGAAGGTGCCTGCTCCTGAAGCAGACCAGTGACTCTGTGGGCAGCCCATGCTGGGTGGGTGCGTTCCTGCGAGACTGCACCGTGTGGGAAGGGTTTGTCGGAGGGGTTCGTGAGGGGCTGTCTGCCGTGGGAGGGACCCCGCGCTGGAGCAGGGGAAGTGTGTGAGGAGCCCTCCCTGCCTGAGGAGGAAGGAGAGACAGAGACTATGTGTGGTGAACTGACTGCACCCCCATTCCCTGTCCCCCTGTGCTGCTGAGTGGGAGGAGGTATAGACATTGGGAGCGAGGGGACTTGAGCCCGGGAAGGAGGGAGGGGTGGAGGGAAGGGTATTTATTTGTGTTTTTAAGATCTGGCTTTTCGTGTCTCCTTATCCTGCTCTGCTTTGATTGATAACTGATTAAATTGAATATTTTTTCCCCAAGTTGAGTCTGGTTTTGCCCATGACCATAACTGGTGAGTGAACCCTCCCTGTCCTTGTCTTGACCCACCAGGGTTCGTTACATTTTCTCTTCATCCCAGTGTGGGCAGGGAGGAGTGAGCGAGCGGCCGCGTGGTTCTTTGTTGCCGGCTGGGCTCAAACCATGACACTCGCTACCTAGTGAATTAGGAAACCAGCATATAATAGAACAGATCCTTCATGAGGATCGTGAGCCATTCTTGTGCATGTTGTGTTCCTGAGTCACGGAGAATGATACACACATGCTATGGGTCTGACACAGAGTTAGTAGACAGCTGCAGCCACCTGTGCCAAGTCTCTACAAATCCCACTTGCATGCCCAGCTTGTGTTTCACAAAAAAGCTGGGAGACTCCTGATAAGCTGTTATTCTTCAACCCATGGAAAACAACGTAGAGTCAACTATATGGTATTAGCATTATTTATTCATGTCTAGATTCCCCAGCTAAAAGCCAGACTGCGTTTTGCCAACTGTTATGTACACATAGTGGGAAAATAGCATCTGTATGGAGGAGTCTACAAGCAAGGCATAACAAATATAGGGAGAGAAGAAGATGCATATGCAGGAGTAACTTGCCTTCATCTGCAGAGCAAAACCAAGAAGACCATAGGGCAGGTCAGCACTCTGGTTACTAGGTTATCGTCTAAAATAGAACTTGCTGCCACTATACACTTACTAATTTTTCTTAATATGCCATATTTAAATAATCCACTTAATGAAAAGGCTTAGAATTGTGTAAAGATTCGTTTGCAATTATGTGCATAGCCAAGGCATTATACTTATCGAAAGATCGTTATTATGTAAGGCCTACATGTCAAAATTTAGATATTTAGTTCCAAACATAAACATACACCTTCATATCTTCAAATTCTAGGTTACAGGAAGTTTTTACTAGAGGGCATACCATTCTGTCTACACAAATATGCTTCCAAATACTCTGAAATGTATTTTCCATAGTAAACACAATATGAATTTGATGTGCATAGTTTAATCCACCTTCGCACTATTTTACCCTGTAAGACATCAAAACATGTTCTTTATTTCCCTGGGGAATACAATAAAAATTCTGCATGTGGCAGCACAGTTCATCTCTGTCAAACATCAACAGATTCAGTCAAAAAAGCAAGAGATAGTATTTCATGTGTTTCAGCTAGCATAATTCAACTGGAGTAAACACAATATACAACTTTGGTCTGACCACACTGGTCTCAGTCCAGCAGAAGATATGTGCACTCTTCCAGACCATTTAAGCACCAGCAGGCTAGATTTTCTCATCCTGCAGCATGTCTGTGTCCTTACAGCTAATCTCCATGATCTGTTTAACATGGCAAGATACAGTGCTGTGACTGAAAAGGGATGTCCTGCCCTTTTCTTACCACCAGCCTGCTCAGTTTCATGACCCCATGTATCCCTTGGGCTGCCGTAAGCATTTGTGTAGCTGCACTCAAAACGAACTGGGAGCTAGTGTAAGCCAAAAAAAACCCAGCACAATGAAAATGGGTTAGATCCCCAGTCCTGTTCAAGCACAGCTGCTTGAATGTTTATACTGGCATAAGGAAAGGCCATCATGGCAGTAAGAATGAGAAGCTGCATTAGATGAGGAAAGAGTGGAACTATCCGTTTGGTGGATGTTCTTTCTAACAGGATCTAAAATAGGTCATCCATAGCTTAAATATATTTTCAGTCTTGACTTAGAGAATTGCCTCAAAATTGCCTCAAAATTAAAGATTTTTTTGTACGGATCTACTATCTTAGGTTATTCGTTCCTCAAAGAACTCTTACAATCTCAAATCATGACTCCATTCATAAGTCTGCTCAGAATTTATTGGCTAACATTTATTTAAGGCACATGCCTTATGATAAGGTGCTTGACTATCAACTGTACAGGAAGAGTAGTCCCAAACTGTAGGGCTTCTCAGACTTCATGACTGCACTTTTTCAGAATGTCTTGCATGAAAAGCCTCATGGTACATGTTGGTCAGAGCCTTCTCCATGAAGGAGGCAGCTCTTCTGTGTTTCCAGGACTTTGAATTCATTCTACGTACCCCAAGCTGCAATTAGTCTGGGCATCCCACTCAAGGCATTTTTATAATGCTGCATGAAGAGCTCTATGATTGGTATTTTCAGGGATGTTTCACTTTTAGTAATAGAGTAATTTTTCAGTTTATCAAGAGCATGTGGAACTTACTTGCACTTTCAGCCATCAGGCTTATTTGGGCTAGAAATGTGGAAACGTGAACAATGTGTTTTTCCATGTAATAAGAATTCCTATAGAGTACATTGGAAGCAACTCTAGCCTCCAGCACTACTAGGTGTGTCCTGTCCTGATGCTGCCATTTCTCCTGACTGCCTGCTCTGAGCTCTTCAGCCTTCCAGAGCTCCCAGTTCTGACTCCAAGGACTGCCAGATCTCCTTTGCAGACTCTTCCATCTCCTGGCTGTTGGCTGTGACTCTTCATAAACTTGAGTTGGCTTTGCTTCTCTCCAAGTTATAATCACACTCCAGACCTTCTTTGTTTCAACAAGACACTGCAGAGAAAATCAGATCTCTTTAAGACTTGGAATATTGTAGGAAGCATGTGAAGTCCCATGCCGTTTATGATGATTGGAATAAAGCTTAGAATAGCATCTTATAATTGATTGTAAAAATGTGTTGTCCTTTTGTGGTGGGTTGACCTTGGCTTTTCATGAGGTGCCACCAAGTCGCTCTCTCAGTCCTCCTTCTCAGTGGGACAGGGAGAGAAATTAAGAGGAAAAACTCATGGACTGAGATAAAGGCAGCTCATTAAAGAAAAACAAATGTCACGGGGAAGCAAAGAAAAGCAAAAATATTTATTCTCTACTTCCCATCAGAGGCAATGTCCAGTCACTGCCTGGGAAGTAGGACCTCAGTGTATGTAGTGGTTGCTTCAGAAGACAAACACCTAATAATGAATGCCTCCGCCTCTCCTCCTCCTCCTTTCTTTTAGTTTTTATTGCTGAACATGATGACATATGGTATGAAATATCCCTTTGGTCAGCTTGAGTCAGCAGTCCTGGCTATGTCTCTTCCCAACCTCTTACCCAGCCCCAGCCTACTGGTCTTTGGAGTGTGATTGGAGAGACAGCCCTGCTGCTGTGGGAGCACTGCTCAGCAGTAGCCAAAACATTGGTGCATTACTAGCACTGTTCTAGCTACGAATACAAAGCACAGCACTGTGTGGGCTGCTATGGAGAGACGTAACTCCATCCTAGCACCTTTGTTGCTGTATACATTTGAGACCCAGTTCTGATTTTATCAAATGTCAGGCTGTTTGGTCTGCTGAAATTGCTTGATTCTACAGACAGATTGCAAATATATATTTTAACTATGGGCAAGGAAAGTTGTTGGGCTTTGTTTCCAGATTTGATAGCCCGGTAATCCATTCTCTGATTGGTTTGACATGCCAGTACTTCCAAAATCTTAACATAATGTCTCCATAAACAGTGAGGCAAGCCTGTATTTTACTTTCCACTAACTTCAGCCAATGATCAGATGAGCACTTGAAAGGAACTCAAAACCGGAGTATAAGCAGGAACAAATGTAGTCA
The DNA here is from genome assembly GCA_013398225.1 of Steatornis caripensis. Taxonomy (NCBI): domain Eukaryota; kingdom Metazoa; phylum Chordata; class Aves; order Caprimulgiformes; family Steatornithidae; genus Steatornis; species Steatornis caripensis. The sequence goes on along the minus strand of VZSC01001604.1, from coordinate 48,909 downwards.
AAATATTCATTTAAAAGTACAAATGATTATGGATTTTTTTATTTTCTGAATTCTGATGGTCAGTATCACAAGAAATGTTGATATAATTACTGAGTGGACATTTCTTTGTAAAGTACCACAAGGTTAAGAGAAAGACTGTTTCAGTAATAAGACTACAAGATCAAAGTTAGAAATGCTTCACTTAGTTGTGATGACAATTCTGTTAATTGAGCAATTTCAAAGGTATGCAACTTCAGCTATTGCAATTCCTTCTTTGTAATTAAGGACTTTTCAAAGAGCATGAGTTCTCTCTGCAGATCCTTTCAACTGACCACTGTGTCGGCACTATAACAAGATGAGTGGGAAGCTGGTCTCCTGAGAGCAGACTCATGCCATATTGGTTAATCCAGCCTACTGCTGCTATAAACCAGTCAGTTACAGGCAACACAGAGTCCTGAATTTCCTCAGTTGCTGTCTTTTATAGTAAATCAGTTGCAAATAGATCAGCTTTTTAAGACAAAAAAATGTTTTCTGATACTCTTAGGAATTACTAATACTCTGAGAGTATATATTTTTTGTAACAAACAGATTTTGATCTAGTGTCATAGTATTGATAGCTTTTAAATGGTCTTCCAGATTGCAATTACCAAAAACAGTGCTGTTTTGCCACTGTCACTTCCATTGAGTATATTAAAAAAAAAAAAAAAAAAAGAGAAAAGGCAGAACAGAAAGAGTGTCTTTGTATTAAACCAGCTATCTATATAGCTTGGACTTTTGATTCTCCCTGTCTTGTAAATGCTGTCATATTCCTAAATTCCTCAGTCAGGACAAAATTCCCATTATCTTCAATGAGGAATTCAAGATTGAGCTGCTAAGGGCAGGTGATGGATGAGCAGTGCCTCTGTTCTGTCAATTGTATATCTTGTATTTACTAATAGATTCTCCAATCACTGTGTATAATTTATGATAGTGCAATTATTTTTTCATAATTCTATTACATTTCTGGAGGAGAAGATAAACTTTGGAGAGGAAACAATATTATTCTGGTTTTAGAAAAAAACCCAGTAGAGAAATAGTCTGAGTTATGCAACACCAGCTAGAAAGAAGTTATTTTATCACTACTTGGAATAAATGGCCACTCAAAAGGGCACAGTCTGGAATGTTTTCTCACAATTCTAGCTTGAGCTAGCAGGACAATGTTTGGCAGAGCTCAGCTATCTTCATAACAAAATGTCTCTGCACAAATATTGCTCATTACAAATTAAAAACAGTAATGGAAAAAGCTACAAATATAAAGAAAGAAGACAAAGAAAATTCTGTTTGACTTTGAACAAAATATTAGAGAAGAAGAATTATTTTGTAAGCTTTTTAAAAAATGGATTCTAAACAGATGCTCTGATTTACTATAAGTTAATATGTAAAAATAAAATTATATTTGTTAATCTAGTAGAAGAAAATGCAACATAGTTACACACAGGAAGAATAAAAATATTGATGCTATACTCTAATCTCACAAACTGTAAGAATACTTTCTATATTATGTCGAAGGTTTAAGGCTGGTCTGGCTCTTAAACAGACCACAGACGCTCTCTATTAACCCATTCTCTTCCCAGAAAGGGGAAGGTTAAGACAAAAGGGAGAGAGGCTTATGGCTTGGGAAAAAAAAAAATAAACCATTTTAATTAAACAATAACAATTAAAAAGTATAGTAATATCAATGGGAAATAATGAAATATATACAAATACATACAAAAGCAATACTGAGTTGCCACAATGATGATCACATCACTCCAGACACTGCAGGGCAGGCCCTGGGAAAGTCTCAGATTGGACTCAGTGGCAAACAGGAACTGGATTCAGGAATGCATGGATCGGGATCGGAGGCAGAAGAAACAGAGAGAGTCCTCCTCAGATGCTGGCCATAGGAGAAGAGAGATTGACCCTCAAGATCCCTCAGCTTTAAACTGAGTATGACGTGTATGGGATGGAATACTTCGTTGGTCAGTGTTGGGTCACCTGTCCAGCCCGCTACTCCCCACAAGCATGACCCTTTTACAGCCTTTCACTTACAGCACATAGGAAAGTTAGCAGTGACCTTGGTTTCCATAGGAACAAGTATAAGCAAGAGCCTTTCTGCATACCATTCATACCGTTAACTTAGTAATAACGGTAAACATCAAGCATTATCAATTCTAGAATCAGACACTGTCTGAAAAGTATGTCGTTAACTTCAGAAAGTGCAGTCACTTAGAAGGGACTTAACTGAAGGGCAAAATTACTGAATGGAGAATTGATTCTGATCTAGTTAAAACCAGGAAAATAATGATCTCATATCAATAGAAATAAGCAAAAATTGTATGAGTAACAGTTGCCTATGGAAACATATTTCAATTTGGTTTCCAAAATAATTGCTAAATTCATTTTTACTAGGTACATTTTTGTATTAAAAAAAAAGTCATATGACAAACAGTTCAGTGTTTCTTTGCTTGTTTGTATGGTTATATAATTAATAAAAATATATATTTGGGGTTCCTGTGATGTTTTTTCTTGTTGTAGACAAGACATTTTTCAAAACATATTGCTTCTTAAAGTGAGTTAAAAAATTCCAAATGACCCAATTCTGATTTTTGATCTGATTTTGTGAATTTTGGCTCAGTTTTTGCTGCTCACAAGGATTTAGAAAAATGATAGCAGTGAGAAGATTTCTTATAAATTCATCACGGGTCTTAGCACAGAGTATGAGTTATTGTACTCAAAGTTCACTTTTCCTTATCTCTTAATATCCTCCTTTAAAAGCATACAATGATCAAATAAGAAGCAAAGTAGTAAAATCTCTCTTTTACCTCACATCTCTCATGTCTCAGCCTGGAGACCATGACCTCATTCCCTTCAGTGGATCCAAACCACAGGACACACCTCACAGTTCTTCTGTAAATACACAGAATCTCTGCATCAGTATCCATCACATTTCTGTGCCATCTGTGAGGTCTTAGCCAGGGTCCACCGAAGTCTATAGCAAGCTTTCTACTAATTTTGAAGGTCAACAGATGAAGGTTTCGGTTTCGTTTCCTCTTGTGTCTCTCAAAGTATGCTCTTCCCATACACCTCTGGAAGTACCACTCTTGACTCAGCTGCTAACTACTCTCCAACTAAAATCTCTTTCCCCATCAATGCAATCATCCTGCTGGTCTGGAGGATAAACCTACTGTGTATTCTTGCTGCCCAAATTAATAAACAGCTTCAGAGCAAGACCCTTGATTTGTCAGACTTTCTGTACTACGGGTTAGTTCTCCTGCTTCATGTCTGGTAAAGCAGCCTGTTTCTCCAGTCCCAGCTGTGATGTATTTACTTACAACAGAATCTGTTCATTTAATAACTGAAAACTTGGGGTCAGACTCACTCACACAAGCACCATAAAGAGGAGTAAAACCAAGGCAGGGAGGTGGGAATCCAAGTCTCTACAGCAGACAAGTCATCTTATCTCACAAAGGTCTACTGCAATGTCATAGGCAATTACTGTAAAAAATGAGCAACACAACTGCTAACAAGTATTGTTAGACATTTTAATGTGAGGAAAAGCTTCCATCCCCTTTTTCATGCCAGATGGGATCAAAATCACTGAAAGATGGAGAAGTGCATTATCTTATGGCAGACATTGTCATAGTTCTGCAGCAGCTGACAGATTTGAACAGGAAATCACAGAGAAATGTATTTCTGTGACATTTGCAGGCGACGGATCTAAGACACTGAATATGACCAGAAAATGTGCCTTATTTTCAGGAGTTTTACCAGTCATGCTTTGTTGAAGGTTTTTTGGGTTTTTTTCAGAAAAAATTGAAATATTCGCCTGGGAAAGTACCTTAACTGATTGATTAAATCAGTAATATGGTCTCTAACAAAACAGGGCAGTCATATCTCCTGTGACATACACAAGCTGCAAGGAATCCTCGAGGCACTGAAGAATTCCCACCACAGGAGCATGGTGCTGGTTTTCCACATGTGCCTCCTTCTCTACCATGAGCTCCCCCCCAAGGCAGAGGGAGCCCACTGAGGTTCCTTGCCTTCCCTGCCTTCAGCAGTGCCATGGAGCACTTGTGTTGTGCAGCCTTGTATGTGAGTTTTGGCTCTGTGACATTTCAGATGTTTCTCACCCCTAGCAGTAGTCCAAAACTGCAAGTAACATAATGACACCTTTCCACACACACACACACTTTCTGTGATATGCCTCTGTGACTTGCACTAAGATATATATCTCACAGCATCTGGGTTTAACTCTTACGTCTTCTCAGCTTTCAGATACGTGTCTGTTACCCTAAACCACTTGCTTATCTAAAAACTCTATATTAGAAGCTCACAGTCAGGGAAGACTTTATTAGCTATAACCCTGCACTATAAAACAAAAATTAACCTATCTTCAGGGGAAATTATTTTTAGAATTTATTCCAGACATGTTTAGTCTGCTTGAAATGTGTTTGCACTGCCTCTGTCTTCAAAAAATGTGATGTAAATATTTATTGCAGATTCCTGATTGTAGGGTTTTTGCTCTGATTGCAAGTGTGACATTTTAAATCATATCTTTATATCTTCTCATATTTAGGGAACAGAATTAGTATCATTTCTTGGCATATTTATCTCTTTCAGACTGAACTAGTTAGAGGTGCACTTACAAATCATAGAAATTTTCCGATAACATAATTTATTGCAATAACTATGTATGATCTATAAATCAAATAGGAAACCGACATTGACCGCTTCCATTTCTAAGAATACTAATTTTTTGTTAATTAGTTTCATGTAGTCGTTGACTTTTTAATGAGGGTCAGCATGTATTTTTGCAATGATTGATAATGTACAGAACAAGTTACTAACAAATAATCAGCAAAAAATGTCTTCCTGGATCAATATATTAATGTGGAATAGTGTATGGACTTAGCGCATTGTAGTCATCTCACTCTTCAAGCCCTGTTGCTGCTATAGAAGCCTTACATTGTCTTTGTAAACACGACATATTGAAATTGTGTATATCTGTCCTCTGTGAAATGTATATGCACACACACAGAGATTCACCAGCCTCTAGGCATGTAATGCTATAAAAATGAAATTCAAAGTTTTCTGCATTAGTATAGGGAACCATTACCAAACTGATCAGAAATGTTCATGTGTTAACAACGTTCTCCCCTTGGAAGATGCCAGTTCAGTGAAATCAAAACATTCCTCAGATTTCTTGCCCAGTTTCTGCTCACCCACCTACCTTCTTACTAGTAACTTGGAAGATTCTCAAAAGGCAAAATTCATCTGGCAAACCAAAGCAACTTGAAAAACTGCAAGCCCTCAACAGTCTGGGCTCTGTTCCCAAGGTTTTTGTATGAGGTCCTCAGCAATTCATCTTTTATAAAGCAAGGAGTTTAGTCTTCATGAGTTCCCAAAGACCCCGTACCTTGGGGAACTAGGCGCTTTCCTGCCAAGGCAAGGATGTTGGGAACTTCATAATTGTTCCCCAAAAAAAATATTATTTTATATTCCACTAAGGAATGATAAAGTTTATTTACTGTTCTTAATTTTAAAAAGTCTATTTCCTTTCATCTGTTAAATGACATGCAGATTTGCAGTGCCTGTCCCTTTTATTTTATTATAAGCTACATCCAAATTTTTTTGGGATACACTTGTATTGGTGGACTGTGGATCTAACCTGCAACCTGGTAATATTGTCTTTCTGTGTTCATTAACCATGATATATATGGAATATGTTAAGATTATTAATTGATAAATAAAAAATATGCAGAGCATTAACGTGATACCATTGTGGAAAGTGCATGGAAATCCCATAATCTAGTGGGTATGAGACTAAAGTAGTAGTCAGTAAACCCATGCTTTCTTCTTAGCTCTGGGCAATAAATACTCTGGGCAATTTTCAGCAAATCACTTCACTTCCTAGTGCCCTGTTTTCCCCCCACCATCTTTTGCCTGTCTTTCATATCAGGTAAAATACCATCTCCTGCTCCATATGTGTGCTGTGCTGGCACAGGGGTTTCTGGGTCTTTGTCAGTAAAAGGTGTTAAACGAATTTTCTTTGTTTCTTTACAGAATTTTGCTGTATTATTCACAAGTAAGAATGCTGCGATACCTCCCAGTTGACTTTGCAATAGTTAAATCTTTTAATAAGAACACCCATAGCCTCTAGTATAGCACCAGCACTGTAATATCCGTGAACAGTGTACTGTTAAAAAATAAATAGGTTACTTCAGATTTCTTGAAAGGCACCAGAAAGATAACTTTAGTGGTAGAAGTCTTCTGTATGGAATCTTTATGTTAGCTAAAGCCCAGTCAGCTCCAGCAGACGCTACCCCACAAACATTTCCCAGGCCCGACCTCTGTGGAGCCAGGGTAATTATCTCCAAGTTTGTTCCCTTCTTGCACTCTGCTGCCACTGCCAACAAGGGGGTCAGTTACTGCAAGACGTTATGGTGGTTTCTGCAGTGCAGACATTTGTCTGCTGGAAACAAGAAGTACACTATTGACACGGAGGGAAATGCCAAATTGCCTCAAATTGCCGTATACAGCCACACCCTTGTGTAAGCATGGATTCATATTCAGAGCACTTAGATACCATAGTGCCTACTGCATAAAATGCATTCTGTATTTAGTTCCTTCACGCTCAGCAATGGCTTATTATGGATCAAATATTTCCCTTGCTCAGTTAAGAATTAAACCTTAAGAAATCATTGCTGCTGCTACTGAAAAAAAAAAAAAGGGATTTAACGTAATGTAAAAGTAGCATTTTTCACAAGCATATATAATTGTTGGTTAGAGAGCAGCTTCTGATTAGTATTCCACTCCTGCTTTAGGTCTTCACCCAAGTTTTTGGGAGTGTCATTAACCTACTATATAATTTGCTTCTTTGTTCATTCAGATCAATCATTCAGTTTACTGTCTTGTGGAATTTAGTCATTTTAGTATAACATTTTCCTGAGAAATGTAATTTAAAAAAAAAAACAAAACTGACAAGGCACATGAAAATTTAGAAATGCACCAGGAGTAAATAAAAGAGAAGTCTTATCCCTACTGTCTACTAATCAATTCTACAGAGTAATCCACTGTTCTTACTATACTTCCAAATGGGGTAGGAGCAGATGAGATAAATGAAACAATGAAGCAGTGAAACAATGGCAGAGAAATGGATTCTTCCAAAGACATGAATATAGATGGAGAACAATGTAACTGAGTTGATTCACTTATAATGAGTTTAGTTCTGCCTTTCTGATTCCACTGGAAACTAATACTTAAATTTTGGAACTACCGTTGTTAAATAAAGCATCCTTATCTTTTTTTTTGTGTGTGTGTGCATGCATGTAAAGAATACTATGGAGGAGAAGACTGTGAACTCACACTTTTCTCTTTCCTCACTGAAATTGCAATATAAGTATGAGCATAATCAATCCCATGTATTCAGAATCACAGAAGCACAGAATGGTTGAAGTTGGAAGGGCCCTCCGGAGGTATCTGGTCAAAGCTCCTGCTCAAACAGGGTCACCTACAGCCAGTTGCCCAGGACCATGTCCAGACAGCTTTTGAACTTCTCCAAGGTTGGAGTCTCCACAGCCTCTCTGGGTAACTTGTTCCAGTGCTCAGCCACTTTCACAATTAAAATGTGTTTCCTGCTGTTCAGATGAAGCCTCCTATGCTTCAATTTGTGACCATTGCCTCTTATTCTGTCACCAGGCACCACTGAAAGGAGCCTTGCTCTGTCTTCTTTACACTCTCTTCAGGTATTTACATACATTGATAGGATTCCCCCGAGCCTTCTCCAGGCTAAACACTCCAAGGTCTCACAGCCTTTCCTCACAGGAGAGATGTGCCAGTCCCATAATCATCTTAATGGCCCTTCGCTGGTCTATCTCCAGTATGTATTTAAAATTACTATTTATTAATAAATAAGTGTACCGTTATTAAAAAAATAAATTATTTTATCAAAATCTGATTAATAATTCACAGTTTATTTAAGCACTGTTCCAAACCTTCTGAGTTCAGAGTTGTGTATTGCTCAGATGAGGTACATCTAAGCCCCTGCTTGCAGACTGATGCAGTGGGAGAACTTCAGGCCCTCCAGAGAGGGAGACAAGGCACTGATGTTCTCCAGCACCTTAGTATGGATCCACTTCCCTGTTCATGAAGCCTAGAAAGGTGGAACATGAGGTAGGCTCAACTCACTATACCAGAAGATGTCTCAAATTCGGTTCTATATTGTAATAGCAGGCTCAAGACTAGACTCTAGAACATTTTCATCAGGTCTATCGGGCATATTCTTTAGACTGGGTTTAGAGCATGTGGGATATTAAAGGAGAAACTTCTTTCCTGTAGTTATATGCTGCTTATATCACTTTCACATGTTGGCAAACTAAGCAATGCCTTGTGATGATTCTGTGCAGACAAGACAGCCGATGTCTACCCTGGATGGGGTTCCATGGTTTCAGACACGTGGCATTTGAAAACACTGATATGCATGGCCAGCTCTTGAGAGCGTACCATACTTTAGGACACCTGTGGGACTAGTCAGCCCATGGGACTATGGCAGACTTAGCCCTTGAACCCAAGCTATAGTCAAAGTACAACCAATTATGTGCATCAGAAGTGTACTAGTCCTGAGAGTCCTGATCCTTCATTCCCCCCATGAGGAATAATTAAGGTCAATGTTTTTCATTTTAATTCACTAAGGGGCATGGAAATTCTTTGGCCATCATCCCTGCACAGCAACATCTAATATGACCTGAACTTCCTTTTCACACAGCTGTTCTGATCTCTGCCTTCCCTCATCTCTCAGTTCTCTTTACATCATGACTGAATTTGCCCTTTTGTTTCGCTTTGTTAGGCACAGGAACTTGCATGAGTAGATTCTCTAATAACATTGTTAGATATAGAAGATACAAAATCTGGCCTGGTCATACAGCAGAGGGAATAAAACAGTCAGATTTGGCTTAATGATTTCAAGGAACTGTTTTCTAACCCACTGACGGCAAATTTCTTTCCATCAAATTCAGTAGGCTCTGAATTTATTCATGGCACTTTCATGTGGTCTTTATGTTATTTAAATAGACTGATAAACTCTTAAGAACCTGCTAGCCTTTAGCTTTGTTTATTCCTAGCTAAATACTGTACACACTAAGAGACAGATTGATCCCTTCTCATGCTAGAGTAATCTGAATACTAGTCTTCTCTGAGTTGGACCAGGTGGTTCATGTAAAGTGAATCATTATCAGCATGCACTGTCAAACTTGCTTCCAATCTTTCTTTTAAATAGAGTGCAAGCTCACATAGTGAAAGACTACAAAACTATATCAAATTTATCCATAACTTCATGTAACCTTCATGTTACAGCCTTCCCATAATAAATAAACTTGCACCTAAGAGTAAGCATTCATTTTTATAGTTGTCTGCATGTAATTTCAGACTGCTGATATGGTGCTCCCCGCCAATATTCCTACTGCAGACACAGAGTCAGCACAAAGTCTAATAGCATCAGCAGTCGACGATATCTATAGGTATGAGTAAAACAGGGTGGGAGAGAAACACTGTGGTTGGGTTTGTGTTTTGGGGTTTTTTTTTAACCAAATAGTGCTTGCCATGTCTTTTGCCATTTCTGAGCTATTTAAGACACTTCCTTTACTTCTTTTTCCATTAGATTTTAAAGTGACAAAATATGAAATGTTTGTACTTCTGCTGATCAGTCACACTAAGTCAATAGACAAGGAGGTAATCCCTTTATGTACAGAGATTTTCTTTCCTGTTTTTTAAAGGATTTTACTTATTTTAATTTGGGAAAAATTTTTGTTGTGTCGGTTTTTTTATATTAAGCTTCATTTGCTCGCCTCCAGAATCACGCTTACTGAAGAATTTTAGTACTTTTGTTTTCCATGTGTGGCATAGTTCATTGTGCATGATTCAACTCAGTTATGCAAGGGGTGAGTTTAATTCCATGTAAAGGGCACTGAGATTCCTCAGCATATATGCTCAGTTCTTAGAGATATGCAGAAAAAAATTAGAGTATTAGTTTAATAGCCATTTAAAAAAATTTCTAAAACTCTCATTGATTTCAATAAACATTTCATAGGTGCAATATTTGATCTGCTCTAAATGATCACAGGAATGTTGAAAATATACAAACATCTAACATAAATATAATATATAATATTATATTTAATTGCAATGAATATATAATAAATATATATAATATAAACACTTCTAAAATTGGACATTATACTAAAATAAAGATAAATTTATGACAATTAAATACATTTCCTTTTAGCAATATAAATCATATTGATCATTTTTTAAAAAAAAAATAAGAGTTTCTGTTTATCAACATAGAGGAAAAAACATATTTTTTTTATGCCATCTTGAACAAAACATCAATTGTATTCTTAAAACCAAAGAGGACAAAAGATATAATCATCTACCTTAGTTTATGGTTCGTAGCAAACATTAGTTCAAACACTTCATTTTCTTAATGGAGGGGAGGAAACCACCCTCTCTGAAATTACAAAATGCTGAGTATATCAGACCACACCAAGGTAGGAAGAATAAATTAAACATAAATGATTCTCACAGTCACCAAGTATGTGAATGATAACCATAAAGGAGAGGTAGAATTTTTTCAGGACATTAAGAGACAGAAGGTACCATCCTTCAAAATCCGTGCCTGAGAGGAAGCAGGAGAAAAGGGAGGAGAAAAATGTGGAATGTAGTAAACTCCTACTAAGTCAGTAAAAAAGTCATAGATACCAAAATGGCACAGGGGTGAAACTTCAAATAATACCTGTGTGCAACAGAGATATGGTTGGTTGGTTTGTTGGGTTTTTTTCTACCAGTGTCTGGCGTTATGCTTGCTGCTCCTTTGGCTCCTCTCACAGCAGCCTGTGATGTTCTCCTCATCTCATTTGCTCATAAACAACCACGTAGTAATTAATTTAATACTCACTACGTGCCAGTCACTGTTACTATGTATGTCACAAGTTGCCCAGAGAGTTTGTGGAGCCTCCAACCCTGCAGATATTCAGAAGCTGTCTGGACATGGACCTGCACAACTGACTCTAAGTGACAGTACTTCATGTTTTGGACAAGATGACCTCCAGAGGTCCCTGCCAACCTCAGCCATTCTGTGACATCTGTTAGCATATAACTTTGCATGGTTGCCCTGGTTTGGGCTCTTTTAACATCACAATTAAAGGAAATGAAGCTTTCCTATATGCTATGAAACGTACATTTTCAGGTTTCAGACTTCAGACTATTTTACTAATTGTTTTAACCTTTCATTGCCCTGTCAATGACAGAACATATTTAGGAGCTCATAATATTTCCTGTTATCTTCTTTAAGTTAATATAATGCTCAAGAAGATGCAGCAGTGACAGTTCAAGGAAATCAAACCCTCTTTCTACATAAGGTTACATTGGAAACAGCAATGTGAGCTACTTAAAGAAGACAGAATCATTAATTTTCAGAGCCAGTTCCAGAGCTTCTCCTGAGACCATGGAAGAAATCCTGGTAAAAATCTTACTTCTGCTGAAGACAAGATTGGGGCTAAAAAAGATTATATTTAGGAAAGATTCTTTTTCTGAGTTACGGTAAGATTCTGATTACATATAAGCTCTTTTCTGAAAGAAACCACAGGAAATCACCAACTCATATCAGAGTTACAGAACTCTTCAGTGGCAGCACCTTGAATACTTCTCTCATAATCTAGAAATAAAAGCCATTGTGGTCCTTTATTGACATAGTGAACCATCTGGTATCTCTGTCTTGCATGTCATGGTTTGAATTGGATAGTCTGAACATAAACAGACACCGAAGTTAATGCAGCATTTTCTTTACCTTGTTGTATTTCACAATAATAGTTGAACAATGCGTTGCAAGACAGTGTTCTCCTTCTGTTTGTGAGTCAACATGTTCTTCTGCCATTAAAATCAATATAAACTGTAATTAATTTCAGTTGTGTAGTGCATTTCTTGGTGACACTATTTGCCATGGTGGAGTTTTATGAGGTCTCTGCATAATTTACTCCTTTCTAAACCACCTCCATCTGATTTTTCTGGCTGGCTTGAGAAAAATCTCAGCATAAAGTGTATTTCTGGGAACCACAGTTAACTTTGAATGCCCCTTTTTTAATTTCCCCCTCTGTATCTAGGAATTATGACACAAAGCATAAAGATAAACATCATAAAAAAATCACACAAGCTGCAAGCAAGGTAGGCGGCATTTGCCATCTGCATGAGGGCTGTCCATTGCGAATCCATGCATATAGGTCAGGAGAGATCTGAGCGGTTTGTTTAGATACACCAAATAATACAGAACAGCTCAGATATGATGAAAATAGAACAGAAAAAATGAATAATATTTTGAAACTCTTTGTCTAGCATTTCTGCAATTCTTCTGCCAAAGAATTTTCTGCAAAAGTATTCCTCAAAACAGTGACTGTTGTGATGCAGGCAGCACTATGAATTTCCTCTTTCCACCTTGTAATAAACTTTTGTCCTTTTGAATAATAAATCTGCCTTTCAGTGAGCACGCTCCTCTGAGAAACGAGTGACCAAAGTAGCCAAAGTTCTTCGGCATTCTTGAAGTGTGGAAAGAAGTACTAAAGGTAAAACCAAAATGAACACATGCATTTAATCAAAACCAGTAACTGTTCCAGAGGTGAAGCAAATTCACGAGCTGTGGGGTATGTGATACATATACATGCCAAGTATTAGAGAGACCAGGTAAAGAGACTTTCTGGATATACAACATGCCACGGGGATGCCATGATCCATCCTTGATTTTGTTCCATCAACCTTCCTGAATAAAAAGCAATGGAAGGGGAGTCAAAGAAAGATTCTGTCATAAGAATTCTCTTGTGGATCTCCTTATTTTTTTGTTCTCACAGCATTTTTGGTGGGAATAGGGCTTATTCCTTTGTGGGAACAGACTTTTTCCTCAAACTGCAGCTCTGAGTCCATGCAAGCTTTTCACAATACCAATCTGTCAAGACTTCCCCAATGCCAAACTGTCCAGAAAGATGAAACGAACAACCAGCTTTGCTGAGAAGTGTATTAACTTTTCTGCCCCAAACTTGGAAGGTAAGATAATAAGTTATACATCTCGCATAAGAAATTATATATACTACAATTATATGCTTGCATAACATGGATCATCATCCTACAGAAGAGAGTCAGATTGCTCTCAAGAAGACATCTGCTGTGACTTAGAATGGGAAGAAGGAGGTTTTCTAGAGGCCGTTGAGTTCAGTTTTGCACATGAAAGGAGGAAAGATTCACATGCAGATCTAAGACCCATCTGAGTGGCATTAAATTTCCTATGTTAAGAAAATATTTTCAGAATTAGCTTTTTAAAGCACTTCTCAATCCAGTTTGAATCAAGAGAGACACCCAAGATGGTATAGAAAACACTCCCACCAATTCAGCAATACCAGTAGAGTGATCAAATAGAAATTTGTGTGGCCTCAGTTTTGTATTGTATTGTTTTGTATTGTTTTGCATTGTATTGTACCATATCATGCTGCACATTGTATTGCATCGTCTTGCATTGCATTGCATTCAGTGGTATTCTATTGTATTTATTTTTGCTTATTAAGAACAATCAACCCTGAAAGCTGTGGGAACTTTTTTTTAGAACTCTCCATAGGCTTCTGTGGGATTCTGGACACACATAATAAGAACAGATCTCTCAGTAATGACTAACTGCCACACTAAACCCACTGCCTTTGCCTCATGTCTATTACCCCTCTTGTCTATAATTAATAAGCAACTGAAGAATGAAAACGATGGATTATTATTATTATTATTATTATTGCTTTTTACTTAAGATCTGATCCCTCAAGCACTAAAATCCATGGCAAAACTCTTACAGATTACAGTTGGTGGAGGATTTACACTAGCACTGCATTAGCAGAAAGGGCTTTGTTTCTTTTCAGTAATTAGTTCCACTTAGACAGAAGATTTATAATTCCTGCAGTCGTCCTTTTGCAAAGACAAGGTGCCTTCATAATTACTAAGGCAGAGCAAATACCACCACAGGGTGACCAAAAAATCCCACAGCCCAAGAAAATATCCCAGCAGTCATTCTAAAAAGCAATAGTTATGTAAAATTCAGGGAGATAGTGACATACAGTGTCTAAATCATTGCCAGAGTATAAAAAATTATATTTAGACTCAGGTTGTATTTTAAATACAGAAGGATCTGTTTATAATCACGCCATAGACAGTCTTGCATTCAAGCCTGTTCATTAGTTCCAGCCGTGCATATGGGCAGCCAGCTTGGAAAAAATAATTGTTATCTACAGATTATTTCAGACGTGTGTTTAAGAGAAGACTGTTTATACCAAATATACGGGGTCTGAGTGCAAACTGCAACTTGTGGTGAAGGCTCTTGGCCCACAAGCAGCTTCATCGTGAACATGTGCAAGCTGATTATTGTGTGCATTTGGAGACAATGAAAACTGGTGGGTTGCTGTGCTACTCCTGAACGGAGCTTCTGATAGCAGCTCTCAGATTATGGTCATTATAAATGTCAACAAATTATCCTCTTGCTTATCTAAGGTTCTTTTTTTTTCTTTTTTTGTCCTCCGCAATTTGGTAACTAAGGCTAACTAATCTAATTTAGCTATCTATACAAGCAAATATACAGAAACCTTTCTCTGGCACTGATGGCAGCCAGCAGAGCACAGCCAAGAGACAAGCAACCTCTCCTAGCCCCCACAAGAAGATGGCTGCACGCAAACTGCCTGCTGCGAACAGCCTAACTGGCCCATGCAGATTTCTGCCCCGTGCCCAGGAATTGCTTAGGAAAACACCATTCAGCGCAAGCCAAAACCATGCTGGGGACTGTACTAGCAATTTAATGATGCAGAAAATTTAAGTCCTAGGGCCTGGGAAAATTCCCTGAGACTGTTTAATTTACTAGTCTAGCTGCAGCTTCAGGCTTAGGGTCTTCCTTTTAGCCTTTTGCCCCAGTGGAAGAGACAGGTAAAATCCTTGATGTGCGCTTTAAGAAAACATTGAGCTGTATGACACTTCAATTTAAATATCTGCTATAGCATCTAATGTCAAAAAATGAAAGAATTAAATTATCTTTACTGAACTGCCAAAACATAGCTGTTCATACAGTTAGTTTAAAGTGATTGGCATTTTTCTCAGGGCTTCTAGATCACTTTTCGGTGGCACTTACTTACCTCCACTACGTCTACAGGGAGAAAGGGCTTGGCATCCCTGCACTGCGTGTCGCCTGAACTGCTTGTCGCTGTCTTACATAGCAACCACAGCAACAAGGCACTTTGCCTAGGAATTGTGAATGTTGATCAGAGTCAGCGATGCTACATAAACTGTGATTTGGAAGACTCGTGGTCCAGCACAACACTCCCCAGCGCTTTGCAAAATGTGCTAGCCTGCCAGTACTGGGAACTCTGCCCTTCAACAGGTACAGCAGGGAACCTTCCCAGGACTGCCTCAGGACTGGACTGTTCCGGGTCTTTTTCTGAGAGCCCATCACAGTACACATCCTTCCTGCAACCTGTTACTCATGAGAAGAGTTTAGCTTTCAGTAATTTACGATGGTGTAAACACAGTGAGTCACGCACAGAGCCAAAATAAATGTCACTCGTAGTCCTTGCTCAGTTACATTCCCTGCAAACTATCTCATGTTGTCAAATGACAAAGCCATGTTAAGTGCAGCTGATAATGCAAGCTTTCAGTTTTCTAACTAATTTTGACTGTAGATGACTACAGAAAATAAACTTTGAAATACTTACATTTTTTGCAGTCCAGAGCAGTGTCTAATTATATTCCAAGGAAGTAGTAAACTCTTCTATCACTGATGAATGGTTGACAACATCGTTTATTTTAATGGATATATATTACTTTGAACTAAGTCTTTGCCATCTGTTCTGCTCCATAATTAGAGATGTAAAAAGAACATATTTCACAATTACATCACTAAAACGTGTAATGTAAGTGGCTTAAATGCATATGTATGTTCTCTGAACAATGTAGCATGCATCTGTGATGTTTTTCTCATTTTTCAGAAATAAATCAGGATGGACTGAAGATACTTAGTCATTACACAGTAATTTTCTTGACTGTCAACTTTGTTCACAAATTTCAGGACATTATAGCAGGAAGATTCTACTGTACATGCACTTAAAGCAAAGCAAAAGTATATGTGTATAAAATGGGAATATATCCAATAGAATAATTTAAATTTTGGTGTCTTTAAAAAATAAACTTATCAAAATGTAACTACATTTCTGTAACCATATTTTTCCTGTTGTTTAATAGACAGCTGCTAGATTTTACTCTAATCTCTTGGGATTTATCTGAATGGAGAAACTGAACTAATGACTTATGTAGCATTAGTAATATTTTATACCTTTATGCAAACAAAAAAATCTGGAAAAAACAATATGTTTGACTCACTAACACACTTACATTTCTTATGGTATTTGCATACTCCTCTGCCCAGAAGGGGAAAAAAAAAAAGAAAAAAAGAAAGGAAGAAAAAGTAGTAATTTTGAATTTTTAAAATTTTTATTATGTCTTCATGACCTGATTCTCTCTTTTTGCTCACCTAGTATTTATGCTGTGATGTCGTCGGTGTAGTTAGTTACTCTTCATCCTCAGCAGAGGATAATCAAACATGGATTCTGCATTCAGCAAAAGTGTCATCCATTGAACAGTATCAGAGAATTTATCCTCAGTTGGAATTAATTTGGTAGGAGTTTGGAAATGGTTTAACAGTTAATTTGTTATGAGTTTTCAGTAACAAAGCATAACAAAAAGAGACAATAATAATTAGGTTGAAGGCCTACAGAGGTATATGGGGATTTCTGTGAAAGTTATGGAAATAATTCTTGAATTATACTCCAACTTCCTAGTGCCATCTTGACCCGAGTCTTGTGAAGCCAAGCTGAAAGCCCTTCTTCCTCCCACAAATCCTAAATGAGGGAAATGATGTCATATGTAATGTACCTTTGCTGTCCTACTATACACATATTTCCATAGAAGTATATTATGTGCTCCAATACTGGAGGCATATTTCAGGTATCAAGTTTCTACCTAACTCAGACAGAATGGCATATGGGAAATGCAGCAAAGTACATCACACAAGAACTACCGCACCATGGCCATTACACGAACCTTTCACACCAAGGGAAAACAGTGGGATGGGTCATGCTTTCCACTTTTGCACACTGTGTGTTATCTGTATATTGGAAAGTACCTAGTTCAGATTGTACCAGAGATTTTGGATAATTCCGAGAGGAATTCTGTCTTACTGTCTCAGCTTGTATGCCGTTAGCGAAAAGGTTTGTACCTGTCCTTGTTTCACTGGGATAGAATCATAGAATCAATTTTCTATTCAGGAAAGCTGCATTTTTGAGAAGACTGCAGCACCTAATTAGGTGGGAATAAAGTTGATAAGACACTTTGCTTTAGTTTGTGGCCAGCCATGGTATGCAGGTTTCCATAGTGATCAAGGTCTTTAGCAGTTTCAAATAAGCCAGGTGCCAAAGCTCAGAGGAGCAAAAGCCAGGGCAGCTGACCCAGGCTGGCCAACAGAAGTATTCTGTACCATAAACGTGACACTCACTATTAACTGGAAAGTTTGCTGGGGACGGAGTCTATCGTTCTCAATGGTCACCATCCCTGGAGGGTCTCGCCCATTGTTCCGCTCCCGAGGCCTGCTCTCCCCTTTGCTTTGACCATTGTGCTGTCGCGGGAGCTGCAGTGCTCGCAGGGTCCAAATCCATCTGGCATTCACTGCTGGGAGAGAGCAGCTCGCAACCACTATATAGGCTGAGTGNAAGCTGCATTTTTGAGAAGACTGCAGCACCTAATTAGGTGGGAATAAAGTTGATAAGACACTTTGCTTTAGTTTGTGGCCAGCCATGGTATGCAGGTTTCCATAGTGATCAAGGTCTTTAGCAGTTTCAAATAAGCCAGGTGCCAAAGCTCAGAGGAGCAAAAGCCAGGGCAGCTGACCCAGGCTGGCCAACAGAAGTATTCTGTACCATAAACGTGACACTCACTATTAACTGGAAAGTTTGCTGGGGACGGAGTCTATCGTTCTCAATGGTCACCATCCCTGGAGGGTCTCGCCCATTGTTCCGCTCCCGAGGCCTGCTCTCCCCTTTGCTTTGACCATTGTGCTGTCGCGGGAGCTGCAGTGCTCGCAGGGTCCAAATCCATCTGGCATTCACTGCTGGGAGAGAGCAGCTCGCAAACACTATATAGGCTGAGTGTAACTCTGTGTATTTTATATTAGTACTGATATTAATACTAGTTTTTAATTTTTATTTTATTTAATCTGTTTCCATTTCAACCCATGGGTCTCCTTTCCTTTTCCTGATTCCCCTTCCTGGATGGGGAGGGGCTGACTGAATGCAGACAGTACCACAAAAGAGACTCCGTGTGAGCATAACCCCAGCTCTGGGAATCACAAGGCTCAAGACTGTATCGCAGACTGAAGAGGACAGTTTACTACATCTTCCCTCTGCTCTGTCTCCGGATCAACCAAGATCCCTGTGTGGGAAACCAGTACGCCTATGATAATACATTGTAAAGAGTTGTTCTAAGGTAGTCAAATAAACTCAAATATAAAGCAATAAATATCTGAGGAAAAAAAACCCTTAATCTCCACTACTGAATGGGTAAAAAGGGGAAAACCAGAAACCACACCACAATCCAGATTTCCTAGTCATTAATTCCCTTACCATTTGAAAGTCAGAAACATCTGCTGCTGCTCGAAGCGGCATATTGGATACATTGATCATTTCTGACTTCAGCAATCATTGTCAGTGCACCCAAGAGTGTTATCACCAAGCCCAGGGACATATGGATAGTTTGGCTATTTAAAATGGGATTCAGGGGGCAGAAGAATTTTCACAAGTGGTAGATGGCCTCAGATAAATCTCTGGTAGGTCTTTTATAATCTTTTTTAGGTGGTGCATCTGCAATGCATACTATCTCTCCAGGTGCTGTGTTCTAACAATTTATAAACAGACCAACTACCTCAGTATATGTCCTTATGTTTTCCTCAGCCACTGATACAAAAGCAAGTATCTATTAACAACCTGTCATATTGCAAAGNGGTGCATCTGCAACGCATACTATCTCTCTAGGTGCTGTGTTCTGACAATTTATAAACAGACCAACTACCTCAGTATATGTCCTTATGTTTTCCTCAGCCACTGATACAAAAGCAAGTATCTATTACCAACCTGTCATATTGCAAAGCTGAAAGAGTGATCTTTGAAAACAAACAAAATGAACAGATGACGTCAGGCAGTATCATGTACAGGATAGTACTCAGGAGATCAGGAGATTTGGGTTCCTGGTTTAGACTTTGTCACTGGCTTCAAGGAATCTCAAGGATCTCAAGGAATTCACTTGGCCTTTACCTTTTGCCTCTATTTCTTTTTTTCAAATGAGGGAGTGAAATTCATCTCAGTTGGGAAAAGGCACAGCTGAAAAGTGGAAAGGACCTTTCCTCATGCCAGGTGTTAAGACTCATTCTGCTGTCAGAAATGAAGACCCATAAGGTGCCCCCTTGGGTAAAGGCTACTATGCGTACCAGCACACCTATGTTTTCAGGGTCACTGGGTGTGCGATTTCCTGTATCTCATAGTCTCCTAGGATTAACTTCCTCCTTTTCTCCACTGTGAAGACCAAATCCTAGGTTCCTATGTTTAGCAGCATTAAGACCCACAATGATTTTCACTTTGGGAGCTTGTACAGGTATTTGCCAGCAACTTTAAAATACTCGCTATGGGTTTCACAAAAGTTAAAAACTGCTATGTGCACCTTTATGAAAGCCTCAGTGACAAACTAACAGTATCTGGCAGAGGAAGCAGCTCGTCTTGCTCACAACACCTGTATATAAGGGATAGATTTTGGCAGGGGGGACTGTCAGCCTTTAAATGACTCACTTGTCTCTCTGAAATCACCCAACCTCCACTCCCATATTTCTAGAACTTCTGAGGTTTTAGACCTGCTGAACAATTAGAGTTGGCCATAGGAACAGCAAAACATCTCCTCACAGAGCCAGATGAGAGCATCTTTTGTTCCAGCCACTTTTCTTGACACCATCAAAGATGTAGATCAGAGGCTCTACTATTTGCATCACCCTGGCCTATATAATACCTTTTGGTGTTCTAGCTACAGGATCTGTTCACCAGGTAGGCCCTACTGACTGCTGTAGTTGTGTTATACTCACACAATAATAACAGTAATTGGGTGTTGCAATGGTTAACATGTGCTGCTTACAAAGGATTTAATACCTACTACAGCTTACCTCTTTAGCGTTGAGACTGAAAAAATTGCTCTGCTT
Organism: Steatornis caripensis; assembly: GCA_013398225.1. Lineage (NCBI taxonomy): Eukaryota > Metazoa > Chordata > Aves > Caprimulgiformes > Steatornithidae > Steatornis > Steatornis caripensis. The sequence goes on along the minus strand of VZSC01001604.1, from coordinate 28,562 downwards.
TAGTTTGAAACTATATTCCATTTTTCAAGACTGTATTTCTGCTTGCTGCTGAGACATTTCCCACAGAGCACTGTCAAAGGACACAATTTTTAAGCAGAATAAATATGCAGTAATTTATCAATTCATAGAAATGTTGTTGCTAAGAGATTATTGTAAATCACATGTACCTCATGCACATCTCAGCAGGGGACCCTGACAAGGTTCCAGGGCTGTTGCTGAAATACAGTACCCTAATTAAGAAAATGCTCAAGCTCTGAATATACCAGAGGTGATTTTGTTTGCTTTAAGCCATCTTATTACATTACAAGAAAAATGTTGATTAAATGGGAAACATTTAATCCAGGTTAGGAAGAAAATTCTACCCCAATTGTTCAGAATGCTGGTCACAGTGAGTCTGAAGAAAAGCCTCTTGGAGGTGATGGTAACGTCAGTGAGCTCCAGATCACCCTTTCTGTTGTCAGTCCATGTTTAATCTTGGAGACTGGTTTCAGAATACGGTAGTATAAACTTTTATGTGCAAGTGGTTAGACTTGACAACGCAGCCCTTTAGAACTTCCTTCCCATTTCTCTTTAAAAAGTCAGTCTAATGATACCCTTAATTTTTCTAACACCAAAAGTCATATTAAAACTCTGCTGGAAAACATGGGTGCAGAGCATAATTTATCAAGCAGCATTCTTTGGTATGTGTTTCAAAGAGGACACCTAATGACACATTAAGTCCACTCATTTTTATTTTACACCCCTCCCCTCTCCCATCTATGTGTTGCAGAATCACACATTAGTGCTTTAATTCACATCATCCTGTTTCGAGTCTCTAATACCACCTCCCCACCTGTTCTATTGTTCCTGAAACAGAATTGTCAGGGTGGAAAACAGATGAACAGGAGCAGCTGTAATATAGCATAGATCATGATAAAAAGTAAGAAAAATGACAAGTGAGGCTGCAGTTATATCTTCTGTGGTTCTAATCAAACACATTAGACAGGTCAAGAGCTAAAACAACTGCTTCCATACTTCTTTAGTGAATTCCATAGGCAAATTCTGGTAAATCCAGATGGCTCAGACCCCAGTGAATGCTGTGGCAATCATAAACACACAGGAATTGAAGTTCTTTCTCTGTATTACTTCCTTTATGCCTGATACCCGTGAAAGAAGGGTGCCACTCAACACTCAGTACCATGGATTTCTGGCAGGAGAAGGAGCTGGTTTGTGAAACCTTGCAGTATTGCTTTCTCCCTCACCCAGTGAGCTGTACATCCCAAAGACGCTACCATGGAAATATACTGTAGGAGCTGGAAGAAGTAACTTACATTTTATACATAATACTCACTGAAGGTGACAAAACTTTGATGAAATATTTGGTACCAATAGACATCTTGGGACAGATTTAACGAATAATTGCATATTTCCAGTTTCCAATCTGATAAGCCATAATTTTGTGGAGACTTGAAGTTCAAATTGCTACTTTAAACACTGATTGTTTAATTGATTTACTGTATCTGTTATCAAAGTTGGTTATGATTCCCCAGTCATTCATGAGAAGGTAACTGGGAGATATATTGATGGATGTGCAATTAATTTTCTATTTCTCTGTATCTTGACCTATGTCAAACCTCTGTAATTTTTACAGAGGTTTGTGGAAGCATCACTTAAGCCAGTCTGCTTGATTATATCTATGCTATGCCATGTCAATAGGCTATTTTCCTGTTATCTCATCTCCTCTGTGTTCCTATCAAATGTGTCACACAAATTGATGAGTATACATAAGATCACTAGAAGATAAACTGATTTTCATAGGGCTAGGGTTCAGTGCTTCCACAAATCTTCTTTCAGCATGACAGAACCTGGCCTTTGCCAAATTACGGTACTCAGAATCATTGGTGCTCAGAATCACCTGAAAATTTAAGTCTCATAATTGAAAGCAGTGAATGCTACTTTGTTCATATAGCGGCACATCAACTGTACAGGGGACAACAAAAATCTCATACATCATCAATCCTTCACTTGTCTTGCGTTCTCCTACTTAACCTATTACTTACATGGCCAACACAGAAAAGTCCAAGAGCAGATAAATGTTATGTTTTTTAAGCTCATTCTAGGATCTTAACACATGAATATTAATGAAATTCATACATCTTGTGTAAAATTTTGGGGTTTTATTGTATTAACAAAAAAAAATGAAGCTAAAAGATAGTTAAATGGATAAGCATTTGGTGAACAATTATCATGCTATACCTAGTTCTGCTGTGCCCAGTCACCAAAAAAGTCTACTAGGGCTTTCAAGTGGGAGAACTAATCCTGGGAAAAACGAAGAAGGGGGAGGCACTAGATGCACTCTTGTCAAGTTTGCAGATGACACCAAGTATGGGGGACCAGTTGATATGCTTGAGGTGCCGTCCAGAGGCACCTAGACCTGCCAAATAAATGAAATGAGAGAAACTTCAAGGAATTCAACAAGGACAAATGCAAATTTCAGCACATTGGGAGGAGGAGCCCTTTCCAATGATACAGGCTGTAGATCGACTGGCTGGGGAGCAGCGCTGTGAAAAGGGGTCTTATCAGTAGCCAGCAAGCTGAGTATGACCAGCAGTCTGACATAGCAGGGAAAAAAAAAAAAGGAAAGAAAAAAAAGTGCACCATAAGCAGCATTCTGGACTGTATTAGCAGGAACGTAGCCAGTAAGTTGAGGAAAGAGATTATCCCCCTCTACTCAGTGCTACTCATACCACAGTGAGAGTACTGTGCTCTGTTTTGGTCTCTCCAGTACAAGACAGACATTGATAAACTGCAGTGAGTTCAGTGGGGGGACGTGAAGATGTTTGGGAGCTGAAGCACTTGCGCTGTGAGGAAAGGCTGAGGAAGCTGCACTTGTCCAGTCTGGAGAAGAGATGGCTTTAGGGGCAGCTAACAGCAGCCTGACAGTACTTACAAGAAGGTTCGTGAGAAGACAGAACCAGACTCCCCACATATCTTTGAAAGTCCTTCCTTGAAAGTACTTTCATTTATCATAGATAACATACTAATAAAATAATTAAAGAGCGCACATAAAATATTTTCTCTTTTTCATTCAAGGTCTTTAATGGACAATTCATGTTAAACCTTGCTTTAATGATTTTAGGCATTGCTCTCCAAACTGACTACTTTACCTCCTTCTGAGAGATTACTGTCTTTGAAAAAGAATTGGAAGAAGTACATAAAAGTCACTGAATAAATCCAGCTCCAATAAAGAGTCAAGCTTCTTATCTTAAGTCTCTAATAACCATAGGTTTGACCAACTCTTTTCTTTTGATTTTTTGAACAGGACAATCTTTGGCAGAGATGAGAGACAGACATCTGGGGAAAGCAGTGAAATCATTACAACAGGATTAAACAGAGTACATCTGTTTGGTCTCAACATAGAGAGAACAGCATGTACACAATTGAGACACTGTTTAAAGAAGAAGGGCAATCGTGGTAGCCATGGCTATCAACCACATTTAAAGACAAACCTTCAGTATGCTCAGGAATAGTTAAATAACACTTCACTAGTAATTAATTATCACATATAGCTAATAATAACATGTAGCACGGGGAAAAAAAAAAGCAGACTGACTTTGCTATACCATCTAGTTAGCTAAGACATTGCTAGCCCAATCTATGGCAAAAAGATTCCAGTGATCCTTCAAAGTGTGGTCATTGTATGGTGTCTGCTTTCAAAGTACACACCTAACATCTTGTGGTATGAACATACATATGTATGGAAACAATTTCAAATATACAGGACTTTTGTCAAGATCTCTGTTCACTATTTTGACCTATCTGAAAGTCTGGATGTGGTTTAGATTGAGCCACTTACTAACAACAGGGTGAATTAAGGACAGGCTATAGTCTCAAGGTGCCTTTGCACCTGCAGATTGAAGTCTGACTCTTAACTGATAATATTTTGATAGGTTAAGAGCATATCTCTAAGTCTACGTGCATGAATGCGTGTGATTTTTAGAACAAGTACCCAAATCTTCCTGCGTAGTTAGAAGTTAAAGTGTCTTTTACTAGTCCAAATTCTGACATTACTTTAATCTACAGCTTAGCTTCCAGTTATACCTAAATCCTTTACTTGTGCAAAACGATTTTAAATACTTTCAGCACCATTCGATGTCTGACCTTCACAACACAGATCAAAACAACGCTATAGTAATGGGTTAACCTGAATGTTCAAAAAGCGGTTTTAAAAAACAAAACATAAACAGGAATATTTTCTGAGTTAGAGAGTATAATAGTGGGGGTATTTCAGTTTTATGTGCGCTATCATTTGTGTAACCAATATTACTCCTACAGTTGAACAACTGCCAAAAATAGGTAACAAATTTTCCCACTATAGGTAAGATCTTAATATCAGATTTTTATTTTCTCCATCAAGTCATAGCACATTTCCTCACTTACAGAATTCCAAGGAGATTATCAGCAATTTCTTCTATTTTCAGAATTTTTTTTATCATGAAGGAAAATACCCTAAGGTATATATTGATACTTACTAATAGCTTTGACTAGAAGCAGAGAATGCAAGAGTGCTCTGAGTTCTATGACCTTCAAGATCTATTATCAAAAGCCTATTCCTGGGTCACCAAGTGCCATTTCTCGTTTTCTAACATTACATAACCTTTTCCTTAAAATGATTGAGCTCATCTTAACAGTAGTCAGGTTTTTTGCTCCTCCAGAAGATTGCCCCAGAGTATAATTTCTTTCTCAAAAACTTTCAGATTCACAGTCTAAACTGATTTATGACTAACTTTTACCTTGGGCCATCACCACCCTTTTTACTTTCCCGCCTACCGGTAATTAGTCCCTTGATATGATTCATAACAAACATTCCAGCCTTCCTTAAATCTTCTTTGGCGAGCTTGCATTTGACATGCTCTTACAGTTTTTCCTACAGTAGCTCTTCATTTCCTCACTTGCCCAATGGGCTTTTTTTGAACCTCACTGAAGGAGCAACTGCAGTCATTCCATGTGAGACATCAAGAGCAGCAGAAAGGCTTTGCAAATATTTTCAATCACACTTTCTTGTAAAACAAAGTCAACCAATTGCAATCACCTGAAAAAAAATCTAGCTTCTTGATTTCTGGTACCCATAAAAGTAGTTTCCATAATGCAAGTCAATTACTGCTCTTGATTGAGAAGAATCAGCATGAAGCAGAGAGCAGTATTTGCACCAGATTTCATGTTCTTGCACCTTCTTTTTCCTAAAAAAAATCCTTAAAAAATTTCTATCGCAGGATGACATTACAATAACTTCTGAGGTTTAGCAAACTTTTAAGATTAATCTGGGCTATAAAAAAATAGCATGAACATCTTTTACAAGGAAAAATATTGCTAACATAAAGGACCATCTTCTTTCAAAGGCATTGATGAAGAATATGCCATCTCCTTTTCCAGTCAATTTTCCTAGAGTGGGACTCTTTTTGTCTTGTTCTAGCTGTATAAAGGTTAAGATTTTGGTCTGAGGTAGTTAGGAAACCAGACTGCTCCTCAGCCAGAGCAGAGATATGCATCTTAACAGGGCAGTTCAGTAGGTGTATAAAATATGTGCCCTAGGCTTTCCCTAGACTTAATGCAAAAAAAGACAGACACATTCAAAGGTCTACCACTGATGAGATTAATTTCATTTTCTTCCTTCCACCATCTTCTACAATGTATAGGAAACTGGACCAGATCCCCAGATCTGAACAGCAGTGTACATTAGCAGTTGCTCCAAAACAGTGACCAGAAAAGCATGAGTGTAACTCCAGCACAATTCAGATCATCATTTGGCCTCTGGTGTTGAGTAACTCCCATACTTTCAAAATGAAACAGTTTGCAAACCACCGAAACTGCAAGCCAAAACTTGCTAGGTTGGCTTGTCATCAGAAGAGCTGTTGTGGGAAAGTGCTTAGGGAATATAAATCTGCCAATCTATCCTTTTACTTGTAGTAAATCACATCTCTGTCGGTGGTCCTAATACTAATTTTGTTGCAGTAATGCAAATAAAAATAATATTCTTGCATGAAGAACTTAATACAACTAAAGAGCCTCAATTTTTCTCAGGCTATATACTGAGAGAAGCCTGTTTCTATTGCAAATCTACAATTCTTGTAAAAGTAATTTTCTCCATTGAGAAATCATTTCATGCCAGAATAGTAAACAGTGCAGTAATTCTACATAGCATAGTTTGCATATTTAATTCATTATAATTGCACCAAGGGCTTTTGGACAATTCTTCTGTATCTTGGCAGTATACAGACTGTGCTCTGTTGCTTTAACATTTGAGTTTTGGAATACTCCACATGTATTTGTTGTGTACCCTAGAGTCAGCCTAAAATGTGCTAAGCTTTCATCAAAGTTGGCTTCAATTTCTGTTTTAAGTTCTATTTTAGATAAAGTTTTACTTCCTTCTTAAAAATTTATATATATGTTTGTGCCTTAGGGGATTTTTTGTAAGCACTGATGCTAATGAATAATCTGTGTAATTAGAAAATATGTCTTCGTTTTTGGCAAATTACTAAATCTCCCACTCCTCCTCCTCCATTAGAAGATGAACTGTTTAGAAATGAACCATTAGAGTATTTACCAACACAATTAAACTGAGTATAGCAATCTCAATTAGTATACTTTACAAACAGAAAATCGCTCTGACTCTTCTTTGATTGGTCAGCTAGAATTAATTAACATAATTGGCATCCACTAAAGGTAAAATTTAGAACACAGCAATAATCTACCAAAATACTATCCCACCTCAAAAAAAAAAAAAATTGCATTTTTAAGATAGAGATATTCAAACCACAGTTCACTGAAGAAAGTTTCCAAATTATTGACTATTTCCTTTCAGGTCACCTTGCAGGTCATCCCAATGTAATGTCTGAGGAAACTTCTCGCCTTACAATTCATCCAATGCAAAGTGGTAGCAGTATACACAAAAAATCAACCTGTTTTAAACATGTAACATACATGCATGGTATAACAGAGATTTAAATGAGGAGGTAGTAATATAAAACTATCTCTTTGAGAGTCAGTCTGAGGACATTAATTCCTACAGATCACAAGGAAGAAGGAATATGGTTTTCTGTTCTAAAATCCTCTTAAATTTTGTGGAGTCCGAGGATGTGACTTAATGGTACAAGGACTTAATGAAACCAGGAGGGTCCTGATTCTGATTTGTGCTTTCAAAGATCAGTTGAGTGACTGAAAAAGGGAGCAGAGAAGACAAATGTTACACAAACACAATTTAAAAGAATATACTGTAGAATTATACAAAATCAAGTTATTCAGATTAAATGAAAAGTAAAGGAAAGAAACTTAACTCATCTAAAATTGGAGATAGATAGCCCTATGGAAATTATAAGCTGTATTTCCTCTTGATACCGACCCAGACGGTCCCTTTCCCATATTGCGCTTTAATGCTGAGAAGAAAATATCACTAAATCGCAAATAGTGAGAAAAAGAGGAGATTATATGGACAGAAACTGCTCACACCCAGCAGGTTGCTGAACACCTGCTGAAGTGGAAAGATTGTTCAAGCATTAATATGTACAGAAAGGGATCTCTCTTTTACAGGAAAAACAAAAACAAAACATCAGCAATAACCCCATCCTAAAAAATACCATGTGGAGAAAGNCCTCTTGATACCGACCCAGACGGTCCCTTTCCCATATTGCGCTTTAACGCTGAGAAGAAAATATCACTAAATCGCAAATAGTGAGAAAAAGAGGAGATTATATGGACAGAAACTGCTCACACCCAGCAGGTTGCTGAACACCTGCTGAAGTGGAAAGATTGTTCGAGCATTAATACATACAGAAAGGGATCTCTCTTTTACAGGAAAAACAAAAACAAAACATCAGCAATAACCCCATCCTAAAAAATACCATGCGGAGAAAGACAAGGTGGAAGATGGAACAGTTCACAAACCCTGTGAAACCAAAAGCACAGTTCATGAGGTTCACAAAACCTCAAAACAACACAAGGTTTGCCCATCCCTTACTATTAATCATCTACGAGAAATGTTCCTCCCTGACCTCTTATGAATCCTCTCCCTTGCATAGTTGCTCCTTCTGCTTTTGGATATGGTGCTCTCTGCCAGGGTGCTACACACACTGATTTTGAGGAATCTTTGTTCTAAGACTGAGAGAGAATCTACATCTGGTAAAAGAACAGGTGACTTCACTGCAGAGGAGAGATGGAAAAGTTTGTAGTAGAGGAGACAGACAACCTTATCTGTGTGTTACTGGAACACATCCAAATCCTGCAATAAACTAATTTCCAGAAGCCACGACTGAAACATGGAACATCATTTTTTTTTTTTTTAGGTTTACTACTGAGTTTTGTTCTCCAAAAAGGTAAGAAGTATATTTCAGTGGCAGGAAGCATAGTGACAGTATTCCCCAAGAGACTGACAATTTACCTTCACTGTCACCCACCTGCTCTCCCTCTTCCCTGCTATTTTAGGACTTGTGAAAATCTAGGAATGCTGTAATAGAAAAGGTCCAAGCAAAACAAATTTGTATGGGCTCACAACTCAGTTTCATATACAGAAGTAGTTAACAGGGTTGATTTTCCTTTTTGCCCACAATTTTCAGGAACCAGTCCTTGGCTACAGCTACTGTTCTGCGCTAAAGACAGTAGAGCTGCATCACCCTGCAGGGAGTACCGGGATAGAAGGAAGCAGATTGTTTTCTGGAGCTCTACATTTGCATTAGAGACATTGGGTGTGATTTGTGACACCCTTAGCATAAAGCGCTGTTTCCTTCCAGCATGAGCAACCACTGCTGGTAGCCTGTCTGTGGGGGAGAGGAAGGTATGCTTACACTTACTGTCTGCATATTCCTTTGAAATACTTTCAGGAGATCAAACCCACACACTCTTAAACACAGCAGTTGCAATCCTGGACTAACACAGGCTAACTACACAGAAAGTCTGGAATGGAGTGAAAGGGGATAATTTATTTCAAATTAAATAAGGAAAAGGTTAGTATAAGAATTTTCTTTCAACAGCATGTTTCCTTCTAAACGGACAGATCTTTGCAGTCATGATACAATGCTTACCATTTTCCCTCCAAAGTCTTACTCCTAAAAATACTAGAAATCAACCTGACACCAGACTTCATTAGTGTTAACTTAGAAACTCTCTAAAGCACCCTTATATGCCTGCTTGGTAATAATGAGAAAGGGTGGAGTCACATACTATTTGAACAACAAAGCAAACTGTAAGCTATGATAAATAAATGCCTGAAACAAAACACCCTGACCCCACCTTTGTCTGATTCAAATGAAAAAATACCAGTTTCACCCAAACCACAAATGCACACACGAACACACACACACACACAAACATTGCAATTCTAAATTCCATGATTCGGTGATTGAAGCATTTTGAATAGGTGAATTAGTGCATCAATAAAATCACCGCCCTTTTAATGAGGACTCACAATATTTACAAAATGTATTGCTTTAAATTTTTTTTGCTAAAATTTTCAAAAATAAGTTTCAGAAATTACCATCTCTGTGTGTTCTTAAAATCCTATGTAAACATTTTGTATGGCTTTTACTGTATTGTTTGCTACAGTGCTTACTGCTTCCCTTTCATATTGTGTCTTCCTCAGTTCATGCCTTGCCTTATTAATAAATTCTTTGTTCCTTTGCTCTTTCCCTATCAATGAAGAGCATCTACCCTAGCTGTTCATTGTGCTCCCTGTTCTCACTGTCCTTCCCTTCATTTTTCCATGCTTTACATGTCCTCTATAAATGGAAAGACCAAATATTTTGCTTCACACTTTAACCAATTTCTTGAACTTCTCCCCCTTCTTGACTGCACATGGCCATAAAACTGAAAAGTATCCCCATACTGAACAAGCTGCAAAGTCACAGAGTAGCTGCTGTCTTCCTGGACCTATATATATATGGCTCTGTAAACCATAAGAACAGCCAAAACAGGTAAATACAAAGACCTCTTTAGCCTAATATCCAATTCCCAACAGTGGCTATTAGCAAATGCCTAGGGGAGAGCGCACGAAAAGGCCAAACATAGAGTATATAACTTCTATACATTCATCCAGCCTCCAGCAATCTGTGACTCGGAAACTTCCTGCATGATCATGTCTTCTATCTCCAAAGAGGCAAAAGAGGCCTAGGGAGACAAAGAATAAAATCTGATTCAGAGAACATACTGCTAAGTGAAGCACAACTAACTTGAAAGGAGGAAAGAAAACATATCTATAAATCAGTCAAAATACTAAAAGTAGTTCCAAAGAACTTTGCTTTAGGTACTGGATGCAGTCTAGCCGCAGAAGATAGCAGTCTAAACCTACTTTGTAATCTAGTTGTACAGAGCAACAGGCCGCACTTCCAGATTTACACACATAAGAAGTCCATAACTCCTTTTGGTCAAAATAGGTAATTTGCCTTAACAGATTTAAATAGTAGGTCTTGCTAACCCTTTTGCCTGAAATAGGCTAGGGAATACTCACAGGTCTACAGGCTAGTTGCATTCAGAAGAGAGGCAGTAAGTTTTTCAGCAGGCATAGGTAGACTTGACAGGTGTTATCAATCCGCAGCAGCATAGAGCCAGAAATGAGAATAGATACACCCTGTGCCTGACAAAGGTGCGGTGATTCACAGCTATACATCATCACGCTGCCACTGGAGATTACCACATGTACAGTTCTGCAAAATGGAGTGCTGCAGCGACGGACAGAATCGGTCTCTTGTTGGTAAAGCGAAACCTTGTTTGCTTTACAAAATGCAGGTGTCACTAGCAGAACAGGATTAATGCTTTTCCATGACAGCACTCCTTTACCAACTCTCTGTGCTAAATCGGGTGAAGTGCCTCCTAATCTGCTTTAAGTTACATCAGATAAACCCTTTCACGTTGTTAAATAAACTATTTGAAATAACTTAGCTGATTTTGTCAGAAGAAAATAGAAAATGCTCGTGGAAACTTCCAGCTCAACTCCAGGGTAGGATAAACTATAACAGAAGGCAATGATATGCACCTAGGAAGCAATAATAGGATATCTTCAGTTGCAACAGTTATTTGCAGAACATACACCTACTTGTAACCACGGTGTCATAGGCAAACCAGTACAGCTTTGAGATTTTTACTTAATGCATTGCCAATTAATACAAGGTTTTGATCACTGATGCGGTTACTGAAAAAAAAAGGCAGCATAATTAAATAACACTTCGAAAAATACATTTCCCCTCCACCCAAGCCCATATTAAGACAAACATTTCTGCTCCCAGGCTGCTAGTCATAACTACACCAATACTCATTGTGGCTTACTACACACAGTCTGTCCAGATTCCTCCAGTGAGGCAACAGGCAGTGCATTTGTACGTTCAATGGTTCCTTCTGCCATTTTCTCCTTATTGGTTTCTATCTAAGCAGCAGAGCACATTAGCTTCTGCACAATTACAAAACCTGGGAACAAAATGTTGCAGTGTTTTTGGAATTTGACACTTGGACAAAGAGACTTCCTTCTACTTTTTTATGGGATCTGAGCAGAAGAGAAGTAAAAGCTTTTCCATAGTGAAGGATGGGGTATACTACCTTTTAAATTCCATAGAAAATTCGTCCATATTCCTTCAAATTCCTCCCCACATTTGATAATCCAGAAGAAATACCTTGTGACATAGTAAGTACATGAAACCTTGAGACATTTCCCATGTGGGGCACCTTCTGGTGTGGCTACTGACCAAGCACTTTTGAAGCAGCTGCAATAAATACGGGAGTGCAACCCCTAAATGATTGGCTAGCACATACTTCTGAGTCCCAGAACTGCAGAATACTCCACATATCAGCAATGGGCCAAGTCACTGAAGAATTGTTTCCCAGAAAGAAAAGGCTTGATGAGTAATGGAAGACAGACAGATGGGTAGGAAAGAGCTAAAGGAACAGTGGCTGCTCTCATGACTCAACAAGGAATTTCAACAAAAGGTGAAAAGATGTATTTCTGAGATCATCTCCCAGTTAGACATGCATTAGTGCAAGCACAAAGGTGAAAGTAAAAATATACGCCAACAATGGAGGGCTGGACCACAGTAACTTTGACTTGAATAATCTCTTGCTGCCACTAAATAACACTCAAAAATGTGGCTCTACAGCAGCCTAAGTAAATCTAATTACTGGCTGTTGCAGTGTTGCCTTTACCTTGCTGTTCCTGACTAGCTTTGGTGCTTGACAAACAAGGTGTGTGTAAATGTATTGAGTTTAGTTATTTCTTTGCTAGTCTAGTTCTATAATGACAGAGGAATAAATCAGGCATGGTTCTACTGGGCACCACCATCAATGCAAGGAAGCAGTGGGAGCATACAACTGAACAGTGCGGGTAGAAGTAGGCAGGAAGGGGAAAAGAACACTTCCTTCCACAGTAGCACTCAATCACATCCCAGTCAGGCATACTGAGGCATTGGGAAAATAGGTAATCTTATAGGAAAACTGATGGTCCATGTTCAAGGAAAGATCTACAGTTCCAGCAGGGGTGCTAGTTTTCAAGACAGAAGAAATACTAGGGAAAAGATGGATGAAAAAAATCTCATCCATCCTAGCACTTCACATACTTTAACTGTACATCCTGTAGCAGTGATGCTATCAACTCCCAACTTTCCTGACAGCTTCAGCGTCTAGCTACAAGAGGCTTCTCTCTTGATTTCCCAGAGCACAAGACCTGCAGAGCAAAGCCACACACAGCCTAGACATCTTAGGGTGCACTTGGGAGAGCTCAAGCCAGCCGACATCTAGAAGTCTGTGCACTACTGTGTCTTCACACTATGTCCATGCTCTTTGGCCTTTATGGATTCCCTATTTCTTCAAAAACTCCACAGTATCTGAAAGACACACAACCTTCTTTTTCATAATATAGTACCATTGGGTCAAGTCACACTTGCAGGAATCTGTAAGCAGGACCATCCTGGAAGTTTTTAATATACTATTTATCTCTTGTCCTTCCCCTTTCATACAGAATTAAAATGAGTAAGATTACCACTTTTCCAGAGCCAATGAGTCTTACAACAAAGCCAAAAACTTTGGGGGAAGGCAACTCTACCTTGGGTACAAAATGTTGTAGGAGATACTTTTCTGTTCTTGGGAATCCATAATCTCATCTTTGGGAAGAACAGATGCCATCAACAAAAAGAGAAGAAGACAATGTTCAACTGTTCCACCCCCAGATATCTCTAGAGAGTTTAGAGGAGAGGTATCCCACTTGCTGATGCAGCCCTTTGCCATTAGTATAACAGCAGGCACACCAGGAACCACCGGAATCAAAGGCATTTTAATAAATTATGTTTGCAACACGGAGTCCTGAAGTAGTAGGTATAGTCTGTAGTGTACCCTTGGTTCACTAGAAAATAATATTCATCCTGTTAGGGTATGAAGATATACTGAAGGCATACATAGTCAATTCTGAATACAAGACAGATTTCTGCCATTTTGTTTCTATGTGAAAAAACCAGCATGCAATATTTTGCCTGTTTCTGCACACTAAGTGGTAAGATGTATACAGTTTAATACATAAGTGTATCAGACATTGCTTGTGAGATGAGAATTCGATCTTCCTTCATAAATGATGAAAGCTCTTTTGCTCTTGGACTTGGTATGGCATTCATTGTTACTGTTATTATGGCATTTAGAAGCGTGAAGTTAAGAATAGAGTCATTACAGTGACAACTAGTCTAAAAGGAAAGCTTTTCCTTTCACTTCTAATACATTCTGTGATTCCTTATCACGCTCTTAAAGCACATCATGCTGGTTTGTATGTTATGCAGCAGATCTCAATGTGTTATGACATTCTGCTATCTAATGGGAAATCCTGAAATCAGAGCAGGCAATGAATAGCATTTTTTCTTTATATAACCATTTCACTGACTTATTTCTCATCAAAGTGCAAAGCTGAGCCCTATGGATAATCATGGACCCACAGACAGGCAAGCAGTACAATATAACTTGAAAAAAGAAATTAAAAATTAAACCAAGTACAAGATATTTGACTGTACTATTTAAACCTATTTTTCACAAATATGACCCTCAAGGCTGGAAAGTCCTTGTTCACTTACCTCTTCGTCTTGCATATAAAGAGGCGAAAAAAAGGTTCATTTGATCCCGCAAGTAAAGTATGTAATGGGAATCATAAAAAGTGATAGGACAGTAAGACCACAACTACACAGATGTGTCTGCAATGGTTTTATTTAAATTTCTCTTACTGCAATGTAAATCCTTTTGAATTCACGGGAGAAAATCCAGGACATGAGAAATTAGAAATGAGCCTGAAACCCTTGTGAAGCACTGTGGGTACAAACCCAAAAGTGTCCAATAATATGACAGTAAGTGGCACCAGATATAACAGCTTCTCTTTTGTGAACTACTAGAGGTGGGCTGGCAGAACTGGTTTCACTATACTTTGCCTCTTTTTATTTGCACAGAGTTTAAAGAAAAAATAACTAAATTATGTTTTTATAACATAAGACAACTTATGGCAAACCTCAGCTAAAATGATTCAGCTTTGAGATCACTTTATCTTAATCATCTGACCTAAAAATTGTAGCAGATACATCAACAAGTGCATCTTTACCCCAAGGGTGGCAGTGGCCTTCTCACGGGCAAGGCACAGAACTGAAGGAATTAACGTTAGATTTTAATCTGGTGCCTCAAGTCTGTAAGTGTCCTTGGACATACTTTCTACACACCTAAAAATGAACTTCAAGCTTCAGATCACTAATTTATATCTTCTATTTCACCAGAAATTTCATCTTCTATGAAATGTTATGAAAAGTAGTTGTATGGCAAGCAATACAACATTGACTCATTTCCTTCTTTTTGACTACAAGACAGATTAGAAATTATGAGGGTTTAGATTTAAACTACAAAGATACTACCTTCAGCCCATGTATTTCACACCTTTTCAAAATGTAGGAATTTATTATTAGGTTTCTCACATTTGCCTTTTTTTAAGTATTAGTAATATAGATATACAAAATTTCCCCACAGACAGATGGCAAAGAACAGTAATTAAATATAGAATCAAGAAATGTAAAAGAGAAGTTAAGAAAACCAGGTAACAGGGGAAATTAAAATCATAGACAGAAAAATTCCATGTTCAATAAGACTAAGGACAACAAAAGATTTTTAATAAAAATCAGGAGTAAAAGAAATCATAGTGCTTGTGAATGTTGCTTCAAAGAGGTGGCAAGAATATCAATTGCATCAAAAAAGGCAAATGACAAAATTGTTAATCGTGCAGGAAAAGGCAGAGGTGTTCAGTGCGTTTCTGTTCTGTATTTGGAACAAAACTAAGCATATCTTTGTACCATAAAATAATGGTGAAATATTTCCTTTTCCAAGATTAGCTAAGGATGACGTTAAACAGAAGCAATTAAAAATAAACAGTGCAAAACAAGCAGGCCTGGGTAACTCTCTCCGAAGAATTCTAAAATAATTAGGAGTCATCCAGATCCTTGAGAGTTTCAACATATTTTGAAGACTCAAAACCGGCTTTTCATCTTGTCTTTTGGAATTTTCCTTGTCAATGTTTCAAAGAGAGTAATATTATGATCCAAGGCAAACTAATGGCACAGCCACAAGAGGACCACGAATTAAAGGCGGAATTATTAATGTGTACTATTTTATCCCATCAAATATCAATTCCATTTGTATTTATATGGTCTACATTTATGTGAGGGCAGCACACAGTTGTGCACATTCCTGTTGGTCGATAATTGGAGTTGGAAGTATGATTGATATCTCATTGAAGCATTACAGAAAGATGACTGCATTTATTTTGAAAAATTTACTCAAACTGATGTAATTCACTCCTAGCTCACCCAACTAAAACAATATATAGGCACTTCTGGGTGAAGCAAGAATAAGAAGAGTGAAGGACAGAGAGGTTCCCCATGCGAGGAGATAACCCAAACTCTATTTAGTAACAGAGGCTGCAGTTCATAGAGAAAGTGTTAGATACCTTTGCCTCTGACCTTAGTTGGAACTGTCAACACAGGCTTTCTCACGTGTATTTTAAATATAGATTCTGAACTACCAAATACTGTCAGGCGCAGTATTGCAACCAAAGTCTGCAGAAGCAGAATACTGTCAGCTGCCCCAGCTATTTGTACAAGAATAGAGAGTGGTGCTTGTCATCAGTTTCCTTCTCAGGTGTCATACAGAAAGAAGTCCTAGTCATCATTCTCTAGCCTAAGCAGTGGTGGGTAGAGCTTTGGCTTTTCTACTCACTGTCTTGCAGTTCAAGCCACTCAGTTGTTTTCAGTTTCCAGCTCCATCAACCTAGCAATTGCCTATAGCTTTGCTTCAGTACAGCTAAAAGAGATTTTAGCAGATTTTTGCTACAAACTCTTTCGATAAATTTTTTTCTGTATCACTGTCTTGAATGCAGGTAACTTTGTTCCTTCTCACCTCACATGAAATATACATTTTATATCCTAGTATAACAGTGTCCTTTTATACAATAAATACAGACATTATCTCTGGAGTAGGATTTAAAGTCCAGTATTCCTCTGTCACACAAGATTACCCTAACCAGGAGGGACACACTCAGAATGCTTCAATTGTGATTTCGTTTGGAATTTAAATTCTCAAGGCTCAAGAATAATTTCCACTGCCTACTCTCAAGAATCACTTTACTATTGAACATACCTAAGATCAATAGAAGTTATTAGAGAACTCCATTTTTGTGTCCATGGAGCCTTGTGCTCAAAACTACACACTCCTCATCTCAGAGGATGGATGCACTCAGAGTACCGTTAGCCTGGTAACTACAAGACTTTCCTAGGAAGCTACAGCTGTCCCTCTTAATGCTAGGAGTCTAGAAGACAGTTGTTCCCTTCTTTGGTAAGGCCCTAACCACTGGAGTATTTTAGTATTTTTACCACAGGATGTTTCATTCCCAAATGGATGTTGTTGCCCTCTGCCAAACTCTGAGTTAGATGCCTCTTCAGACATACCCTTCTGCATGATGAATGTCCACACTAGTACTCAGGATTGGTCAAAAGCAATTGTCAAAATAACTCGAGTAATATGTGCTCCTCTTCTTCAACGCCAGGGTGAGCAGCCAGGATGAAAGCTCTATACCTCATGTTTTGCATTTGGAAAACAGAGTCTTTGGTCTGTGGCACAACCATCTCTTTCTTGTCTCAGATTCATTGCTGCTAACAGATAGTGAAAATTACATAGAAAGGTGGAAAAGATGTAATTAGGAACAGGGAATAAGAAGTCTACCAGAAGCAGTCTTTAGCAGGACATGATTGCAGTTTCTAACACACTGCAGAAAGGGAAGGGCTGAAGGACAGAGTTTTCAGGTGAATATCACTGCTGGAAGTCCAGCAGAGCTAAACAATTGACTTGAGTGTCAGGACTTATACTGGCTCACTGACATAAACAGACTTGAGAATGACCTCAAGATACATCCTTACTTTCTATGTAGACAAAAGCATGAGTTAGGTAGTTATGACTGTCCTACATGCTATATCCACACCAAGATTCTGGTTGTGCATTCATGGACCATCTGGAAATCTACAGTAAACCAAGAACACACATAACATCTTACAAAAATACAGTTACTGAATGGTAACAGAAAGAAGTATTCAGGTGTCCAAGCTATGAGATGCCTCAGATAACAGCATATCTGGGACTTCCACATAGGAAGATGACAAAGCAGATGACAGCAGATGGCAAAGGACCTGCACAACAGTCATATCATTCTTGAGCAGAAGTAGGAGGCCAAAGATCTAAAACGTCATCTTTTTACATACTTTAATTACTTCCTAGCTGTGCTTAAATACTAAGAGAATACCGAGTCCGCAAATCAGACAGTTTGGAAGGTTCTCCATATAAATTCAAAGCCAGAAAGTCTCACATCTGGTCTCAAAAACATGTACACTGGAAAGGAATAAAAGATCATATGGCTAAAATATTCAAAATTGACATATTGTCTTGTATGTCCCAGCTTTTGCTGTCCAATTTTGTTATCTTTTTCTGTTTTTTTGTGGACACGTTTTTAGAGCAGGCATAAGAGACTTATCAGCTTGAAATATGACTAAAATAATCCTTTCAGAAAGCATAATAGTTAAAATGTAGCATACTCGTTAGATTTTAACATTTAGGAAGCAATTAAAAAAAACACAGTAAGATACTGATTAACATAACATAAACTATGATAATCTTTACGAAGTCCTAGAAACACAACAGAAAATGAATAATTATTATCATAAATTTAGTATACTATTACTGATAAAATACACAGTAAAGTGTCCTTTGATCATGGAGTCACATGCGGTTTATGGTACATACCTTAGTTATCTATGAATAAAACATTAAGCAAGGACAGTCACTATGTTTTTAATTATAGTATAAACGTTGGAGTGCATTCAGCTCAGCCTTGATCAAAGATCGTTTAATGATACTCATTATTTACCATCCTTTTTTTAATGTTAATAGTAGATTAACAAAGCAGGTATCAACTTTCTGTATGTGCTAAATGGAATTGTTCTTCTCGTAGACTTGATCTGACTTCAAAAAATAAAAACTGCGGCCTATGCTGACAAGAGTAATTATGCTTACAGAAAAATGTACTCAATACATGAACTTCTGTTGTCAATTAAATATATTAGCACAGTATTGAGGATCCTTTGTACAAAGGCACACACCAATTCAGCTTGCTAATGATACTGTCTGTGTCTGATACTAACGAAAGAAGCAATGACCGCTGACAGTTCAGCAGAAGACTACATGTGGGATGCACGTGCAGGACTGGAATTTTCACTGGTTAATAATTACACTGTTTTAGCTTAGCAAAGATCAGGAACACTGGCAGTTGTCAGTCAGAAAGCTGGGGCACACCCATTCAAGGTAATCTGGTGGTTCCCTCCTATGTGTTGTTCAAAGGACAGATCGTATTTCTGTGATCATGGTAATTTTACACTAGTTTTCTCATTACAGAGTGGTTGAGAAGCTGAAGTGGAGAAAATGGAGATGGAGGCATGCAGGAAGTGATGGTAAGGTAGCAGGAAAGGTTTGAATGATTTTACGCTGTTCAGTTTTGGCTAATGAAGCCCGAACTAGGAGCTTACATAGCCATAAAACTGGTTGAACACTTAAACTGCTGTTCAAAAGTGCATCCACCTATTGCACTTAAAAATGTGAACTTCTTCCATCACATCCATATTACTACTACTGTTATAACAATTCTTAACTCCCCCACCACCAACTGTCCTTTCAGTCTCTTTTAAATGACTCCTCTTGCTTTTAAAATTAGAAATATATCTCTATGCAGAGTAGAAATTAGTAGCGTGCGACCATATAAACACGTAACATTTTCTTTCACAATGTTGGTATTGTAAGTTTGGTTTTAAATTTAGTGCCAAAATTCAAGACAGATCAAGTGAAGAGTTGACAGTTCTGTATATTGTCTCTTTTTTCTTTTATTATTTATTATTATTATCATCATCATAATTGAAAACCAATTACACTTTTCTATCTGTTCTCAAGTATAGAAAGACATATTAGCATTGCCACTGACTTTTGGAATGAATTGATGATTAACAAATTACTGAATTATTTTAGTGAGAGCACACTGATGTGCCTTTTGGATCAGGTCACAGATCCAATTGAATTATCTAAATTTTATAGCTATGATGGTGACAACTCAGATAAGGATTTCATATATTTATTCTTCACATTTCAAAATTTTCATACAAGAATTTTGAAAAGGGAAGGTAGAAGAGAATCTAGTTCAATCTGTCTTCTAACATTTCTTTAAAGTTCAAACACAGGCACAAGAATAATGCTTTTTTGCTTCATCCCATACAGTAAATGTCCCTCTAAATTCATGATTTCTACATGAAATCTTAAGAAATCATCTGTTCCAGTGTTTCTCTAATTTTAACTGAAGGATTCTAATTTTAACTGAAGGACAATGTCTTGATCTAATTTTTATTGTTACTTTTTACCAAATAACAAAAAAAGTAAACCTTTACTTTCTTTTATTACTTCTCTTCCCCCCCTCTCCCCGCCTCAATTTTGTTTGGTGCATGTGGGCAAATATAAAATTCATAGAACACTTTGGGATCTCTAAATATTTTCACCAGTACTTAGACTATAGGTTGAAAAATACTCATCCAGTCTATCCCATTGAACCAGACATCAGGATCAATTCTTCACATCATTGCTGCCGTTTAAGTATAACACTACTGAAACAAACAGAATTAAATGAGTCAAATACAGGACTTTATTAAGAATTGCCTTGTTACACAAACTATTCCAGCCCTTTGGCTCACTCTATACATGAGTATAAAGACCCCAGAGCAGGCAGAGGTGGACCACCTCCTCCTTACTCACAGTCCTTATTCATTGATTTGCTGATGTCAGTATCAACTCGTTCTACAAGACAGAAAGTTGGTTTCCACCTGGAAATTTGAGACTTAATTGCCCTTCTATTCTTTTTATCTTCCAATTATAACTCTAAACATTCTTGTTATCCCTAAAAATACAATACTCTTTTTAATCTTGTTACATTCTTGGCCTTTGTGGCTTGGCAGTGAGTTCCACGGTCTAATTACAAGTTTTATAAGTAGAGGTAATTATAGGTTGGGTTTTTTTTTTTTTATCAGTGTTGAATGTTACCTTTTAATTTTCCTTGGTGTTCCTGAGCTCATGTTAGATGACAGAGAACATGGTCATCTAATCTACTGTACCTAGACCATTATTTTACTTCATGCCCTTCCTTAATCTTCTCTCTAAAGTGAAAAACGGCCTAATCTTTCAAAAGAGGGTTTTTTTCATATCCTCAGTCAGTCTCATTACCCTTCTTTGATCCCACTTTAGTTCTTCAATACATTTTTTGAAATGAGGAAAACAGCTGCTGAAATTGTGCAATCTCTCTACTGAACACAACGTGCCACCTGCACAACAGTGGAATCTGAGGCCCTGAGAACACAGTTCTGTGGAAAGTCATGCTCTTTGAGATATAAATATTAATGCTGCACAGACTTTCCAGTCCAACTTCACTTGACACAATGTTGTGGTATTCAATGCAAATTCTGCATCAAATCAGTAAGTTCTTTTTACACATGAGCATATCTTCTTGCCTTATTTTAAATCCAGTTTCAATACGAGGTCTTCAGTTAACCAGGGACTACATCCACAGCCATCCTCTGTTACCCGCCTGTACTTTACTTGTATAGTTTGTTGTTTTCTTTCCATTCTCAGGCTGGGAAACTCTTCCTGCATGAGACTGAAAGAGCCATCAAGTATCAGGTGGGGGGAAAAAAACCAAATAAACCGTAGATAACTTCTAGACTGTGAGGGTAATAGGTTACCTCTTAACCTTCTCCCAAATAAACAAAATAGATCAAGCCATTAAAGCCTCGTGTTTTAAGACACCAGTCCCTAGACCTTGTATTCTCCTTGAAAACCTTTCTAGTTTTTCAACCTTCTTTTAAAAGTATCCTAGTGTTGGTCTCACTAATGCTATATCAAAGGGGTTACATTCTTTGCCTACACTTAATACTCCCCTGATAAAAGGTTAGTATTCACCACCTTAGCTTACAAGTGGCTTCACCAGACAGGTGGTTATTTCTACAAGTGTCCCATTGTTACTAGATTCCTCCATGATCTTTTATATGCAATGGCTATTTCTTAGTTCTGTTATTTATGTTACTCTTACTTCTACTGTTTTACACATCAAATAAAAAGATGGTCTTTAACTCAGAGGTAACTTTGGATTGATCCCCTCTTCTTCCACCTCTCCGACTTGAGCTGAAGGCATTTCACCAAGAACAAAGTATATGGATGGGCAGATTAATCTTGACATTAAATACAACCTATTAACTATATGTTTGTGATTTCAGTTACCATTCTGCGTGAATGCTGAAATCCATCCTATCAGCTCACTAGTAAGAGAAGTTTAAGATATTTCTCAAAGACCCAGAGTGTACTAGAATACGCATCATCTTTTAAAGTCTGGTCATATCTTGTTCACTGACTTATTCATCACTTGGTACTACCAAGTCCTAAATCCTGAATGTCTCAAAGGAGCATTGCTTCTGTAACAATCTAATAATAGTTATTTTCATAAAGTCCTTGTTCCAAACAGTTCATCAATCTATGGACAACATCTATCCATATATATTCCATATAGCCTGATCTGAAAAACAGCTATATTAGACAGATTAAATTTCTAGCAATGTTCCCAATGGCAGATGGTAAATAGATAATCTCTGCTGATACACATGTATCATGAATGATAACATGTAAATACAACCAGATTAAACAACAGATACATACTACCTAGACAGGATGAAAGTAAAATCCCATTTATTAATGTAGAAACATGAACTAAACCAGAATTTTAATCTCTTTAGTGCTAGAAGTCATCTTTGACTGAATTCACTCTGTAGTTTGAGTGGTAAAGGAGAAAGAATGTACCATATCTGGAAATGTAAAGTCAATTACTGATGCAATTGTCCACATTTTTCTCTAATCACTCCTAATTCTAACAACATGTTCTTTAAATGCAAAGAAATAAAGAAAGGTTGTGGCTTCATAAGACACACTAGTCAAAAGGAAAGCAATGACGTTGCAGAAAAAGTGCCCTAACAACCTGTCTGCAAGCCCTAGCAGAGTCAGACATATCTGTTATCCATCCTAATTTGCAAGTAAACAGGAAGGTATAGCAGGGGCCTGCCTTAGCAGCACAGGGAATATATGACTCAGCTCAACAACAAAAAGGAAGCATACGGGAGGTGGAAGTGGAGACACAACAAGGAGGAATACAGGAGCGTTGCCCAGGCATGCAGGGATGGAGTTAGAGCAACAATGCTTGCATGCAGTTAAAATCGACGAAGGATGTCAAGGGTAATGACACTTGCAGCAAAATGGGAGATTGAGTAAACTCTAGGCCTGCTGCTGAATACAGCAGGTGACCTTGTGACAGAGCACACGGGTACTCGATGTCTTCTTTGTCTCAGTTTCTACAGTCAAGGTCTGTTCTCAGGCTTCCCAGAGCTCCATGTCAAGTAGTAAGGATCACGTTAGGGTCTATTTAAACAAGCTGGAAATATAATACGTGTCCATGGCATTGGACAGGATACATCTGAGAGTACTAAGACGGCCAGCAAATGTCATCGGAAAGGCACTCTCTGTCCCTTGTGAAAGGTCACAGTGATCAGAGGACGTTTCTGACATCTATAAAAATGTTACATCTTTAAAAATTGCAAGAAGAAGGATCTGGGTGATGACAGGCTGACCAATCTTCTCTCAGTCACTGGGAGAATTATGGAGCAAGTACTCATGGAAACCATTTCCATTCACACAATGCCAAGAATGTTATTGAGAACAGCCATCTTGAATTTCCTAAGGGCGAACTGTGTTTAGTCACCCTGCCTTCTACAACTACATTACAGGATTTCTGGGTGAGGTTAGAGTAGTAGGTGGTGTTCTCCTTTTTCTTTAGTAAGGCCTTTTGATAAAGTTTCCTAGTGTCCTTGCAGCCAAACTGCGGGGATATATGTGGACTACAAGGTGGGTTAAAACCTGACCAGATCATTGGCCCCAAAGAGTAGCTAATAACTGTTCAAAATCCAATTGGCAGGTGATTCCAAGTGGTATTCCCCGGGATCAATACAAGGGCTGACATTATTTAACATTTTCATCCATGAACTGCATGATGAGACTCTTAAGTACAAGGTGACATCAAATCAAGGGGGGCTGTTGGACTACTGGAAAGTATAGCTGCCATTCAGGGAGACCTCAACAAGCTGGATGAGTGTATAACAGATACATCTGTTTTGAAGTTCCAAAAAGATAAATAGAAGGTCCTGCATCTGCGACAGGATATACTTACAGAGGAGTACTGCAGGCTGGGACTAACGGTTCTACGGGAGAAGACCCAGCGGACCACAGACTGAACAAAGTCAGCAGTGTGTACTTGCGGTAATGAAGACTAACCACATCTTGGACTGCATTAGCAAGACCATAGTCAGCAAGTCAAGAGACATGATTATTGCCCTCTATTCAATGCATATGAAGCCACATCTGGAGCACTGTGTTCAGTTTGTTCTCTCACCAAATAACAGAGAGACTGAAGAGAGTCGAGTGAAGGGTCATTAAGATGGCTAGGAGCTTTCTCACACAAGGAGAGGTTGAGGGACCTAAGAACACTAATATTCTTACCAATTTTACTGCACTTTTACTGCTAGAGCATTCTTCACAGCACTCCTTCAGTAGTCCCATCCAGAAGACCTACAATGGCTATCGGCAGACATTAGAGCAGATTAATGCCACCAGTGCAGTACCCAATGATGTGCCACAGCAGACTTTGGCTGGGTTCCATACAGGCATTAAAAGGTAGCCTGAAGGTGATACTGTCTCTG
The DNA here is from genome assembly GCA_013398225.1 of Steatornis caripensis. Taxonomy (NCBI): domain Eukaryota; kingdom Metazoa; phylum Chordata; class Aves; order Caprimulgiformes; family Steatornithidae; genus Steatornis; species Steatornis caripensis. The sequence goes on along the minus strand of VZSC01001604.1, from coordinate 4,176 downwards.
TGCTGCAAGCAGAAACTCCCATGGATTTTCTGTATTTCTGTGCCTGACAAACTCACGTCTGCTCAGGGACCGCTGCACAGAAAAATGATTTGTACATCAAAGAGCAAACTGGCATCCTACCCATGAACGATTTTCCATTTATAGTTGCAAAGCCACTGCTAAAGAGGCCAAAACTAGTTTATAAAGTATTTCTGCAGCTATAATTGTTTAGGACCACTGAACTGCATGTTCCAAGCCAGATCAAAAGGAGCACCACAAACCCATGAAAGGCCTATGTGTAAAGACAGGGCAAATTCCATGTCTGGGATCCATCTGTAATTCTGTCAAACCACGAGTCCTTGTAGCTGTATACAAATTCAATGTCTGTCTGCCAAAATTAAGTGAATGAAGAACAAATACTCCCTTATCACTTTTTTACTGTAACTACCTTGTTTTCTTTAACGTTAAATATAAAATACCCTTCCTTTTACACTGTTGTGAAAATACAAATCAGATTGGGAGTTATACCAATACCAGACACTGATCGTGGTCTTTTTTAGATTACAATTTTGCTTCAAAAGTAGATCTGTAAAGGTATGCTATATTCTTTGGATTCAAAATATTACAGCTGATACAACTGAAGAAGATGTAGCTTGAACTCAACATGATTTTGAGGAAAATCTGTATTATTTTCTTAAACAGGTTCAAGGGAAGTTTATCACTGATTTACCATAGACTGACAACACAAAGATGGATTTTAGAAATTGCAAATGCAGGGCTAATGAAAAGGCCTGCTGTTTTTACATTTGCAGACTAGTGATACATGCATGATTTTTCATGCTTAGCCATGTAAAAAAAAAGAGTTAATAACTACTTGCAGTGTTAATTTCCTAAATAATTAGCACTTATGCATACTAATATTTCAATAACCAGATAGCTCATTTTGGAAGAGGGAAACACTTCCTCTCCATTTAAAACAATACCCACGACAAGCCACTGACAAGGATTACAGCAAAAGGCAGACACAGCTAAATTCTTAAAAATAAACCGGAACATGTATTGTGAGATCATGAAATCTTCCTATGGTTTGTACTTGTTTACATTTCAGCAGCAATAAACGTAAGTATAGCATACATATGTGTGGCAGTGTGCCTGCCCCCCGCCCACCCCGCTTAAGCCATAACCACCAGTGGAGGTTGTGATGGCTGCATCCAGCTTACGCTGGACTTTGGGGGATGTATGGCAACATGGAAGCCAAGGGCTGTCTGGAGCAGCAGCCCAGACATCTTGCTGGTATGCAAATATGACTCTAAGTCAATCATCTTACTCCATAAATAGTGGACAGCCCAGGAGGGCCCGTTGAGCTCTCCCGATGCATGCCAGGCTCTTCCCTTGAGCAGGGACACCTTTCAAGGTTACTCCTTGAGGTTGAGAGAATCCTTATTGTGTCAGACACTAGGTAAGTGCATTGGGAATGAGCGCTGAAACTTTGAAATCTTAGCTAAGTGATAGAAGGAACTGATTTCACATATACAATCCTTTAGACATAAACCATTGACCAAGCCTGGGACTAGGAGTGGATCCAGCTGCACCCAGACTCCTCTCTGAGACGGAGTTTAGAACACAAGTCGGTCCTTTCTGCACCTCACGACTCAACGGGAGGGTCNTACATATGTGTGGCAGTGTGCCTGCCCCCCGCCCACCCCGCTTAAGCCATAACCACCAGTGGAGGTTGTGATGGCTGCATCCAGCTTACGCTGGACTTTGGGGGATGTATGGCAACATGGAAGCCAAGGGCTGTCTGGAGCAGCAGCCCAGACATCTTGCTGGTATGCAAATATGACTCTAAGTCAATCATCTTACTCCATAAATAGTGGACAGCCCAGGAGGGCCCGTTGAGCTCTCCCGATGCATGCCAGGCTCTTCCCTTGAGCAGGGACACCTTTCAAGGTTACTCCTTGAGGTTGAGAGAATCCTTATTGTGTCAGACACTAGGTAAGTGCATTGGGAATGAGCGCTGAAACTTTGAAATCTTAGCTAAGTGATAGAAGGAACTGATTTCACATATACAATCCTTTAGACATAAACCATTGACCAAGCCTGGGACTAGGAGTGGATCCAGCTGCACCCAGACTCCTCTCTGAGACGGAGTTTAGAACACAAGTCGGTCCTTTCTGCACCTCACGACTCAACGGGAGGGTCTCCCTGACAGTTTTGTCCGACCCTGTCCTCTATGTAGTAAATAATCAAGTGCACCTTGCCACCGAGCCTTGTTAAACTACTGTTACATTTACTATTGAAATTACCAATAGTTGCTTCTTTGTCACGAGTGAAGTGCATCTCTCATTTCATCCGTGACAATATGCCATTATCTGGAGAGACTTGCTAAAAACTTCTTTCATGTGATTACAGATAGCCAAAATGCAGGATATCTAACACACACAGACACACAAAACAAGTTTTCTTACTGCTTTATCCAATAAATCCAAATCATTAGCTTTAAGAAAAAACATCCAGAAAAAACCAGAAACCTCCTGAATCCTTCAGCTGCTCAGTTTAGTTTAGTTTGGTTCCTCTGCAAATATCACGGTGTGGACGAGAGGTATTAACTTTTATAGCCCAACTGATGTAGCTGCAAAAAACACTTTGTGGGACATGAAGGGTTGAAACTGCGCCTGAAAACTTGACCTTTACATCAGCTGGTCTAATCTAATAAAAGATATTACCTCTCCCTAGAAGCCCTTGCTTTGTTTATGGGCACGACTGCCTGACCTTACAGCACTCCTGTTATCAGACAATGCCAACTGCAAGGCTCTCCCAGTGCCCACGGTGGGAAGGACTGCCAGCTCTTCAAGTGATCGCCCAAAAATACCCTCACGTTAGGGATCCCTGTGCAGTACCGGTATCTCCAACTTCACTCTTTTCAACAGGGGGGCATGTGAGACACTCCTATTACGCACCTGGTGCATTAAGCACCGCGCTGGTGTAAAAGCGGTGGCAGCGCGGGGTACGCGGAGGCGCTGACCACTTCGGTTGTCTGCAAAAGCTGACCACTTCGGTTGTCTGCAAATGTATTCCACGTATTCCATGTATTCCACGGTTACAGCTTCAGCCTCATGCATGTGGAGGCCATCTCACTGTTTACGGGCATTTGGGTAGTAGCCTAAATAGCTGCTGGAACAGCATTAAGATATTGTTACCCGCCAAGCACAGCGCTAATTTATTTTTTAAACGCTGGCCCACAGCTTTTGCTGGACGGACACTGTGCAAGATCCCCTGCAGGCCCTTGGGCTTTCCTCTCCCCTTGGAGAGCCCCGGCTGTCTCGGCCTCCCCTCGGGCCAGACCCGTGCCGGGGGGGCTCGCGGCAGCAGTGCCCCAAGAGCCGTTAACGGCTTCCCCAGGACAGTTCCGGGCGGGGCTCGCGGCAGCAGTGCCCCAAGAGCCGTTAACGGCTTCCCCAGGACAGTTCCGGGCGCAGAGGGGCAAGCCTCGAAGCGAAAGGGTGCCTGACGGTAAGTCACGGTAAACGCCTCATCGGGGAAGGACACGTAAATCTGCCTTGAAGTCGGCCAAGGAGGGGGAGGCCACCCCCCGGTAGCCGGCCCGCGCCCCGCCGCCGCGCCCCGATTCCTGTTGATGCAGCGCCCCCTGCGGGGCGGGGA
>VZSC01001603.1:0-19315 GCA_013398225.1 Steatornis caripensis | reverse complement strand
ACCATTCTATGATTCTATGATTCTATGATCACTGAAGTAGCATCTACTTCTGCCTCTGCTGAGCAAAAAGGTGATTCTTTTTGCATCTGCTCCTTCCATTTTCCTTACTTTCTTTTAAATTGTCAGGGAAGATACCAGTGGACAGTAAATGAAGAAGCAGATGAGGAAATCCTTCATTGTTGCTGCACAACGTGTTGCTGGGTTTAGGACTGAGCGTGGAATAATTCACACTATGCAGTTGGCTCCACAGATTGGCTCATTGAAGAGGTTGATTGTTTGTAAGTCCTTGAGGATTTTTCTGCCTGGTCTGAGATTCTCTCCTCGGTTGTTCACATTCCTTGTGTGTTCCGCTCATTTCTCTACTTTTATTTGCCCTGCTGTATATATTAAATGATAAAGAGATTTGATTTAACTAATCTCCTTGTGCCTATGAGTGTAGTGTACCCAACATGGAATAAAGAGTGATTAAAGTATCTTTTTAGAGGATAATAGAGTGAAGGACATACAGCTTGACTTTCCTCTAAACTACACAAGTAGATGAGGGAAGAGTTGATTATTAGGATGTCAAGTAATTGAATTGTTATTACTTGGAAAGCACCTGAAGTACTTTTAGATTATATTTTCTTCTGTCAGAGCTGGAACTTCATGATTTTATTTCCTTTTTTGTTTTATGTTGCTAGTGTATTTGCTTTCTGTTTAGTTGGTCAGTGACAAATGTCCAAGGTCGCTCCAAGTTGCTATTGACGGAAGATGAGTGTGAAAATGCATTTTAATTCAGCNAGATTATATTTTCTTCTGTCAGAGCTGGAACTTCATGATTTTATTTCCTTTTTTGTTTTATGTTGCTAGTGTATTTGCTTTCTGTTTAGTTGGTCAGTGACAAATGTCCAAGGTCGCTCCAAGTTGCTATTGACGGAAGATGAGTGTGAAAATGCATTTTAATTCAGCAGTATCTCCTAGTTTGTCAGGAGCCCTAGTTTTTATTTTTATTTCTTACTGATGGGAGGAGAGGGCCATGCTTCATTTTTGCCATTTTCCGTTGTAATTTTGAGCAGAGTTTAATTGCTATTACTAGTTTGCTGTGGAATGAGTGAGCAGCATGTGCATTGCACATTCGTCTTTCCTCAGATCACCTGCAGGACTTTAGAGAGGCGTTACACAGCTGCTCGGTCTATCAGGAATTATGAGTGCTACTCATTCTGCAAACACCAAGAGAGTTCAGAAGGTATTTAGGAGATGTTGGTCCTGTTGCTAACTCTGGCTGTGATGTGTTGGGTGAGCTGATGGAAGTCATTGCTCTTGTCTTTTCCTTTCCGTCCAACTTATTTAGATTACCAAATGGCACATGTTTTATTGCTTCTGTGGGCCAAGTGGCACCTTTACAGCAACTATTGTACTAAACTGATATAGATAATACATGTCACCAGAAGTAACTGGTGCCAGGGCACTTGTCCTTCAGCAGTAGAGATGCTGTTCATATGGATCCAGAACTACCCTGGAGATATTAGAACTGGATAGTTGCAGTGCTCATAAATTATTGCATTATAGGCGCACAACCATATCTGTAAGAAGGACTGTTTCTTCTTATATGCTGGCCTCATACCAAATGAAAACCCTGCTCTGACTTCCAGACCTTAGGAAATGCTTCAGTCCTGAGAAAGAACTCAAAACAATACAGTGAACATTAAAGTAACTAGAATCCAGCAGAAGATATTTAAAATAGATTTCACTGTCCCGTTTTGTTTAAATTGGTGATAAGAAGGAGAAAACTTTCTTAGGAGAAAATAGTGAGAACATGTGCTCTAAGAACAAAGTTTTAAGAGGCTGCTGATCATAGCTAATGATGCAGATATATTGTCCCCTTCTTCTGTGTATCACCATGGTACCTCTGGGGAATATGGGACTGAGGATCAGGGAAAAAAATGTGCTATCCACAAATATATGTGGTTTTATGCACCATTCCTATGCATCTAGAGTAATTCTTTTTCTCTTTAGAGGTCACTACATGGGCACTAAAAGTTGTGGGTTTTTTTTTCTCTACAGATATGTAGTGAATTCTGGTAACATAATTTTTTGCACCATTAAAGCTAATAGCTTTTCATTAGCATTTACACTGATGTCAGCATTTTAGTGTCATATAATTTTATTTACTTTTTCACCACACAAATGCACCCTGGGTTTCTGTGTACCATCTGCTGCAGCAGTGTGAGCTGGAGGATTGATGGTGTGATAACGCACTCAGAATCTGCTGTTATTAGAGAAGGAATGTCAAGCTCTGCAGCCGTAGGCTCCTAGTGTAACACAAATATCAGGAGTGGCAGAGAAGGCAAATCACAGAGTTGTCACAGGATATCCCATGTGGTTTTTTAGATAAAAAGAACAATCTGAATTTCCCAATTAGTTTGTTGCATGTGCTTTGGGCTACATAACTCTTCCTGTTGACTGAGCGTGCCAGATTGCATGCCCTGACAAGCTCTGTGCAACCTGACATTTAAAAGTTGTGGTGGAATCAAATGAGCAATTTCCAGTTTCCACGCTGGGTGGGTGGATACAAATAGAAAGAAAATGCAGTTAGGAAAGTATTATTTTATAAGTGGCTCCAGTGACTATTATACAACTGTCAATTCAATGAAATCTGATTAAATCTGTAGTAGTAACTGTGGAAATCTAAGTAGATTTCAAACACTGACCACTTTCTTCTGTCTGTCTACAGCTGCAAAGCCTCGGATCTTACACACTGTAAAAGCGAGGCAGTTCTTTTTACCTTGGTGTCTAATGTACCTCATGAGGGAAAAAAAGGGTATCTTTTTTTTCTATCTTTATGTTTAAAGATAGCAAAGAATGCATCATTTAATTAGGAGCGGTTGTCTTTTCTTATGTGCTTGAAATACATGAATTCCTTTCTATAGTCAGATCTTTGAAAATCTGGTGAATGTTGTAGAATATATCATTGGTGAAAAGAATCTGAGCTTCATATTGCTAGAAGAATTTTTGGGTTTCAACAAACTGTTTAAAGAAAACTTTTTCCTCAAGGCCTGTTAATCGCTCAAATTGCTATGAGCCCAATTTTAATGAATCCAGAGCATCTTTAATAGCTTTATTTTTTCTTTAAATATTCATTGTATACAAGAGGTTGAAAAAGGAGTTACAAAACCTAAACTAATTGAAACTCTTCAGAAAACAAAACCAGACAACAACATACACATTTGCAATTTAAAATCGGATGTTTTTTGCGTAGATCAAGCTTGTTTTCTGCTTTTGAAGGAAGATAGCAAGACCAGCGTTCTCTGTTTGCATAGTTCTGATTGCAGACAGTGATATACTAACAATGATTGCTGGAATATTCAGAAAACTGCATGGTAAGAACCCATCTACTCTTGGACGTTTGACTGCATATTCAATGTCCTTTTAACAATGCCTTTTCTGAACATTCAAATTCTTAACTTCTGTGTCTTCAATAAGGAAAACAGAGATGACCCTTTATGAAGTAACTGTCCAAAAGCCCCATGTCACAGCTAACAAAATTAATTTTAAAACTTGACTTTAATGCCATCCCTGTATCATCTGACATCACTTCAGCTGTTGATGTGGTAACACCACTTTCTTCCATTCTGACCAATACAGTCACGCACTTTCCTTAGAATACAGTTTCTTTATAGCTGTCCATTTTCTCTTATTTCTTCAGTAGAAATTGTTGAAACCAGAGACTTGGTCTTTTGCGCTGCACTTAGTACAGTAAGGTCCTGGTCTATGGGCAGTGCTTCCAGGCTACATAATAAGAAAATGGAGCAGATTTCTGAAACTGTATAAAGGCATTAAAGGAAGCCTTGGTTTCTCCTGAATGGAATGTTTTATTAGGTGTTGAACAAGGGGTTGTGTGCNTAAATTATATCCTATTACCTGTCAATCTTTTACAACAAGCAAAGAAGTCACAAGAGTCTGACGCACAAACTGAAGGCATAAACAAGGAAGTGATTCACACAAAATACAGAGAAATCTAGTGACAAAATGAGGGAGAAATAAGATTGTAATGAAGAAGATGCAGTTAAGATTTACAGGAGGAATTTGAAGTTACACTTTCAGCCATCAAGATCCTGCCAATTGAAATGCTAGCTGAGTCCTGGTGTACTCATACATTGTTTAGAAGAAAAGGTGTCTGTCCTCTTTAATGAAATTCGGATACAGTTTTCAATACACCATGCTGCTTGAACAACTAACCAGTAACTAATGTGCTAATGCCATTTCCAATTGATGTATCTATTTAAAATAATTTTTTGGAGGCAAAACACTGCAGTATGTTTAATTTCTTTTTATTGGCAGGCTAGATAAGAGGCATGAGGCTGTAAGTAGTTTGGAGCTAAAACTTCCCCGTCTTATGTAATTGAAGATCATTCAGCACCCACTGCCTCAAATAATATTGCAATAAATGTGATGCACAAATGCATTAGCAGTGAAGATCCAGCTGAGACCAGGAGTATTAGGCACAGACATTTTTGCAGTCTTCCTCCTCCTTATTCACATGACAGAAGCTAATTTTAAAGAAAAAAACCCTGCAGAATTCCAAGAGAATAAATACAGTGAAAAATATTGGTACTATTTTATAGTACTAATAAGCAGTATCAAACAGTAAGTCTTGGCTGGAATGAATCTCAGTAAAAGTTGTTTTTAAAAGTGCAATAAAATTCTAATATCATCTGAAAGGTTATTATCCAAGTAAAGAAGACATTTATGTATAAAGCTATGCCAATTCGTCTCATCAGGATGGGGCTTTTCATGACACCAAATGCGAACAAATTCTCTTTTCACTTACCTTGTGAGTAGCTTTATTCCACCAAAGTCAATGACAGAGCTGCCATTAAATTATTCTCAAATAATAGCAAGGAACTAATGGTAAAATGGCCATGAGATGACAATTCCAACTGGCCGCATTTACAGAGGAGATTTTATGAGGAAGCTGGATAAATTCAAAGCTGGAGTGCAGTAGAAGGTGGTAAGTTCTCAGTCATTAGACTGGATTTGCAGAAACAGAAAAATTTACTGTGACAAATTTAAAAACTGACATACGTTTGTATTAGTGCCATTACATTTAATTGGTGGGATGTAGCAGAACTGTGGAGTTATGATCTGATAAAGAGGTTTATGGAAACCAATTAAGGTATAAACATTAAGAATGGCTGTACTGAGTGGCTGAGAACAATTGCTAGGCATTTTCTGAGGTTCTGTTCTTTCATAGAGGAGTTTTAATTGCTAAGGATAGTGCTCTGAAAAGCAAGTAGCTTGTTTTGTTGCTTTCTGTTATTTCTGTAGCTACTCGTTTACCATTCTAGATTGTAAATAGTTTATTTCTGCTGATTTGGTTGTTTGTGTTTCTTTAATTTGAAGTTATTTGGGGTTATTTTATTTGTCTCTGTATATTCCTTCCATGGGGAAGGTGGACATTCACCTGTCACCAGAATCCGCCTGTCTACTGTGGCAAGCTATGAAAGTAGTAGTATCATCCACAGAAGATGCTTGTATAGTAGTTCTGGACCAATTTGCAGCTAGCTGCTAGTAATAAGCAGCTGAAGAGAAGGCAGACCTAGTGATTGGACTAGTATCCAGTAACAAGCATTTATGTTACTGAGTGCAGTGTCGTATCAAATGAGTCTCTCCTGAGGGATTTAAATGTTTTTGTATCTGAACCTTTGTCTATCCTCATATGTCAGCTCCCCACTTATAAATCGGGAATAATAGGAATGTTCCTCTTCACAGGACCAATTTAATCTCAGAAGCATGTAAGAAGGACAAATATTTCAAAGATAGAGGGACTCATTTACATGACCCTCCTCATCATGATATCTAGCCAGAGTGGGTAAATATTATCAATTTTTTTTTCAGGCATGAAGATCCCAAAAATGCAGCTCTCGTATGGTACTTCGAAAAAGACTGCTGATTTCTTAGACTGCAAAATAGAAAGGTGGGGATAATGCATGATAAATATTTTCAAGTGATATAATTCTTGGGCTCAGGGAAAGGTGCAAAACTGAAAAAAAAAAAGCTCAGTCTCTTCAAATTAAAAATGGTACTTTTTACCTCCTTAAAAAAAAGAAAAAGACACTGAACAAAGAACTAGGCAAATCTGCCAAAGTTGCATAGGAGTATGTGTACTCATTAGCGCCTGTGTAGTTATATCTTCCTATGATTTTGTTTTATATGTGCCACTTTTGGGTTCCACCCCATGATCCTCATGCTGCTGTGTGAGTGATGCAAATCCATGATCCTGATCCTGCTGTTCCAGATCTGTTGGCATTTTCATTCTTTATTCACTTTTGTCCCCATTCAGGTCTTCAGGTAAACAAGTCTTATTTTCAGTCTCACTATGCATGAGAATTTTCCCATGCCCTTAATCAGATTTAACGAAGTCCTTAATTGTCTCATTATATTCAGTCAGATTTTCTAATACAATCATGTGCATCACTTAAATGACATAGAGTGGTCATAACCTGGCTGCAAATTCCCTGTGGCATAGAGAAACTGATGGCTGGACAGAATTTGACAGCTTTGAGTTTCCCCCTTCTCTCCAGCGTAGTTGATTTATTGGAAGAGAATGACAGAATCTGGGAGGGGTAGATTAGATCGGCTGTGCTACATCAGTCCAAGGCTGGGAAAGAGTGTGGCCCACTGGGTTTCAGCCACCTGTAAGATGCAGTGTTGTAAGTGCACCTCAGTGGTTGTGTTTGTTTGTGTAATGTGAATGCAGTAAAGTTTGACCATATAAGTTTGGATAATAATTTATGTGTCTCAAACAGGTAAAATATTTAAGTGTCACACTCTGCAAATCCCGATGGCTGTGCTATTTAAGGCAAGTTCTGTTTTTATCAATAGATCATTTGTGACATATGACAAAAAAGAAAGAGAGCCTGCGGCAAAACAGGTTTTAGCTAGGTCTGAATTAGATTTTATAGGTCAGCTATTCTCAGTTAATTCAATACTATCTGATTGCTAAAAAGGTTCTTAATGAGGCTTAATTAGAGGAGATGTCTTTTATCATCATTTAATGCAGTTGCGTTTATATGAGCTCAAGGATTGGCAGTAGATTTTCCTCTTAGTGATTCTTGAGTCTCAATCTAACAAAGGCAAATAAATGATTTTATCGGCTCCCAGGTTTCCTGTCTGATGCTTGTAGTGCAGGCAGCATAAAGACAAGTGTTAGAAAACATACGACCACTGCACAGAAAGGGTCTCAACATCAAATTGCTTGCCAGCTTGATAAAGAGAAATAAAGCAGTAAATGCCATAGTAAGTTGAAACTTCAATTTTACATTTCAAGTGAATAGGATTTTTTTTGGAAATTCTGTTTGAATATTCTTCCATTTTTTCTATCTCATTCTATTCTCCAATTTTTTAATTCCTCAAAATATGCTCCATTAATGTTATAATGTGGCATAACAGCACAACAAAAGCTGTTAACTTTCTAAAGAAGATTTAAGAGTAATTGTTACTTGGTATTGACTCTTGTCAAAGTTTTGTAAAGATGTTTCCTGTTTGTCATAACAAGTTTGCCTGGTGTATTTTTGCAGTAGCTCCTAAAGATGTTGTGAATATAAAAGAAGATGGGTATCAAAAAAAGAAGTCAATCAGGAAGTGATCATTAAAGCAAAATCACCGCTTTTTAAGTTAAATTTCAAGTATTTAAGAGATAAATTAATCCTTGAGTATTTGGTAAATAGTTTTCTAGAACAAAGGCAATACCATCAAATGCAAGACCTCTCAAAAATATCTCGGTCTTTAAAAATCTTCAGCATTTTCAATGTTTTTTAAGAGAAAAGCTCTTTGATATTTACAAAATGTTTTCTACTGACTAGCCAGATGGAACAAGTTTTGTGATCAGACTCCTAAAAGGCTACTGCATTATTTTCTCTGAGATAGGCCCAGTTCTGAACACCAAGACTCTGTGGTCTTTTAAGTGAAGTATAAATGGTGTATACACATAACTAGCCACTGTGCAAGCCTCAAATTACACAATGCACAAATGTGTTTTTACTGAACTGATATTGGAAATAATAAGGGCAGCCAGACTTGGATATCAAAAAAAAAAAAAAAAGAGTAATGGATGTTGACATGACAATAAATGAACTGGATTTGAATTATAGTAAATGTATCTTCATCAGGCTCCCAGATGTCCTTCTTTCACAGTTGAATGCTATTAAATTCTATACAATAACAGCCTTGTTAAATTAAAATTAAGTGCTAATTTAACACACCTAAAGGTATTATCACATTTTGTGCTGAATTGTGTTTCTTAATGACTTCAAATCATGTGTGATGTATTTATTGCAAATTTCTGCTGCGGTTGTTCTGGAGAATTTATTATTTTTATTTATTAAATTATATCCTATTACCTGTCAATCTTTTACAACAAGCAAAGAAGTCACAAGAGTCTGACGCACAAACTGAAGGCATAAACAAGGAAGTGATTCACACAAAATACAGAGAAATCTAGTGACAAAATGAGGGAGAAATAAGATTGTAATGAAGAAGATGCAGTTAAGATTTACAGGAGGAATTTGAAGTTACACTTTCAGCCATCAAGATCCTGCCAATTGAAATGCTAGCTGAGTCCTGGTGTACTCATACATTGTTTAGAAGAAAAGGTGTCTGTCCTCTTTAATGAAATTCGGATACAGTTTTCAATACACCATGCTGCTTGAACAACTAACCAGTAACTAATGTGCTAATGCCATTTCCAATTGATGTATCTATTTAAAATAAACAGTGCTAGTGACAGAATACTGAAAACAATTAAGCTGAACTTGTCAAAATTAATATAAGAGATGGCGTCTTCATCTTAGCCAGCAAAGGCTATTAGTATCAAATGTTTTTCATAAGTAGACTTTGTACTGTTTGTGTGTGGTTTAGAAAAGATGTGCACTTCACATTCTTGTGTTACACAAGCTGTGCTGAGCTAAGTTATGTGAATAGATCCCAGCTGGACTGAGGTGAGAGTTCCCTTCAGGAAACTCGTATTCTTTAATTCTTAACTTTCTGTGATGTTGCTAGTAAAAGGTAGCGCCAGCTAGCCCTCAGGAAGTTAGTAGGCCTCCTTCAGATGCTAGCCAGTAGGGTACATGCATATTGTTAAGCAGATCTGACCTTTCAAGTGCTGATGGGCTTTGTAGGTGTACCCTCAGATTTGTTCATGTAAAAGGATACTCCATGAAAAATACCTGTTCATGAGGAAAATGAAATAACTTAATGTAATATGTAACATACTGTTCCTCAAGCAACAGAGTTAAGTAAATGTAGTTTCCTGTAGAGTTTTCTCACATGTGCTTATATCCAACTTCACACTAAGTGCCCTCTGTGATCTGATTCATTACCACAGTACCATTTCCATCCCTTAAATCCCTCCATACCTGAAATCTTCTGCATCACACTTGTTCTGGATCTTTTTTATGGACATTCTTATGTTCTTCTATAAAATATGATCACCAGTGCAACTTAGTAAATAAACCAGATTCCATGGACGGTGCCTGCTAGCAGCATCTTCTCTCCAGTGTTTGTGTCATTATTTTATTGGAGGAGATAAACTGCCATTGTAATTATAATGTTTTTAAAATAAAAAGCTGGAGTCATTATGCTAATATATGCTAACCAAACAAAAGTTATAGTATGTAGTTTAAGGATAAGCTGACTTGCTGTGTTTTGCTGAGTGCTTGCATAATGCTTCTGGACTTAGTAACTTACCTGTATTTTGGGAAACCGACGTAGATTTACTTTGTCTCTCCTATCTACTGCATTAAAGACAAGATGCTAATCTCAGTAATGTATATTGAGATCTTCCTGTCTTCCATGTGTTTTGGCTAAGTCTTTGTAGTATTAAAAGTAAATCTTTGGAGTGTATTTCCACAGAGTGATAGTACATTGCTGTTATTTTTGGAATTATGTTTGATGCTGTATAATTACTACCGTAAGCTCTGTGCTACCAGAAGCCTTCAATAATCACAAATATTTTGCTCTCCTGGTTATGGCTCTTCCTTCCCTTGCTCCACTGACTTCCGCTTTCTTTCTTATTTTGTTTGAATCAGTGGCCCAGAGCAGCTATAAAGTGTAGAAGTTTATGGCAAAAACAAAGAACAGCAAATTCCACACTGGGCAATGTAGGCAGTCATTTGTTTGTTTGTGTGCTGAGAAACCTGCCAAAAGTACCAGAACTTCTCTCGGGTGAATAATGTAATAAATTAGATTTCATCACCATGTAATCAGAGATCCATGAGAATTGGATATAAAAATCTTTCTTCAAATATTTCTCAATGGAGCCCAACATGTTGTACACACCAACTCTGTCTGAGAAAACGTACTTGCTTATTAGATGGCTGTGTTTGTTTCTCAAAAAAACCCAGTCTTTTTTACCTCAAAAGCTTGATGGAAGCTCTGCTTGTTACTAGCTAATAAAAATGCATAAAGAAAAGACAACTGTAAAAGTAGGGCATATTTGTAAGCATCTGCTACATTTATAATTTCTAAATGTGTCCATTTCAGTAGGTAGATCCACAATTTATGTGAAATAAAATAAGACCAGCACAGACTTTACAAATATTCTGATCTTCTTTTGAAAATTTCACATTTTTAATACTCAAAATGTAAATAAATAAATGAGGAGTACTGGAAATGTTCAAGAGGAGGCAATGAAGCTGATATCATCTAGGAACCTGAAAGCTACTTCTATCTTGTTTCATGACTTTTCTTCTTTAAGTATGCAAGCCAGCTGATGGAGGGTCAGATGCACTGTCACGCATCAGTCAAAGTATGTCAGTCCAATATTGCTAAAGAGCATGCTAAAGCCACAACAAATTGAGAATGTGGCCTCTAGCTTATGAATTGATTTTCTGAAGTATTAGTTCCTCAAGAGCTGTGTTGAAACTGTTAGTAGGGTTTGAAAATGCTCAGCTAAGGAAAATATCTGGTAGATCCTCTGGTGTCCTACCTTTCTCATGGAAGATTTAAGGCATCCTAAATGAGATTTTATGGTGATAATCTCTAACTGTTTTTTAATACATAGTTCTAGGTCCATAGTGCATTTTGGTGATAACAGTGAGCTGACTGGAAGACATGGAAATAGGTAGAATCAAGGGACGATGCTTGTAGACACCCTGTCCAAGAAAATTTTCTGCTTGACAGAAGGCTTCCATATTGTACCCTTTTCTTTTGTGACATCAGCACTGTTTACAGCTCATGGACCGATGGACCCTGAAGTTTCTTTGGTGGGTTCCTTTTGATATGTTTCAGAAAGTGGGTTTTTGGATGGGGTTGTGTATTCATTTTTGCATGTAGACAGCATGCAAAGTCTCAGAATCCTTTTTTATTGTTTTAAATGTAGCTTGTTAGCATTATTTCCCTTCTTTTTTTTTTAATTAATAACTAGAACCTTGTGCAAGAGGCTTTTTAATTCTTATAGTAGCTTTTATTCTGCAGTTTAAAAGGAACATATTTTTTCGCCTTCCTTTAATATAGTCTAGAAAATTTTTATACACTTACTGTGAGCTTCAAATAGTGGTGTCTTTTAATAGTCTTGCTATCATAGATAAGCAGTTTTAGCCATTTAGATGCTTCTTTTTGTTGCTTTCAGAAATTGCTTCTTTTTCATATAATCCTCTCCTTGGAATTGAGAGTTACTGTGCTTAATATTTATGTGTGTGTGTGGCTTCTTCACACCTCCAAAGACACTGAAATCAATTTTGAATTGAAGAGTTGCTCTTATTTAGAAAGTGAGTCTTCAGTAATTGCAGCTTGTGCTGGGTCCAATGTCCTACTAAGGGAGTAATGAAGAATTACTTTTGCATTTCTGGATTCTCCTTTTTATCAACTAATAAATTAATGCAATTTGCTTTTCTGTCTCTTTTTCTTTAATCTTACCACGAGTGTAAAAAAAGACAATGTGGAAAGTATTGTATAGGGATGTTGCAATTCTTTGGACAGCTTTACTTCTTAAAATTATTATTATTACCTTATCTGAGCTCTGCATTCAAAGGATGAAGAGGGAGGAAAATAATTCTGCCTGATCCTTCATCCATTCACCTATCATTATTTCTCTAAACTGTAATTATACAAGGTGACATAAGATGGCATATGTCTATTAATCATCACTCAAATAGAAAAAAAATCAGTATTTAAAATTAATAATGTGATTGTTTAGTGAAAATTTTGCCTCAAGTCTTTCATTGCAGTATAGTAAAGAATATGCAGAAAGAATCTTACTTTCATGAAAGATGTACAAATTGCTAATAACATTGAAAATCATTGTTTTTTTCAAAAAATAATCCAGGAATTTCCTTTTAAATTAATGAGTTAATATTTTATGTGATTAGAAATAGCTTTGGGAACATTTAACTCATCATATTTGAATATTCAAATCCATGATGTATTTTGAGCAAGTTTTAGGGAGATTCATTAAGGAAAACGTGTGGTGTTATTAATAGTAATTTGCAGGAACTTTTGTTGAACATTAAATTCCTGTTAGACTAAGTATCTTACAAGTAAGTGATAAATATAGTAACAGCCTTACACTGAGGTGTAGAATCTGAGACTTGAGTTAGCAAGAAGTTGCATCGTTGTTAGTGTCTCATCTTCTAATATTTACTGAGGTTGTTATCCTGATACAGCCAACTTTGATGTCACTAATTTTGTTTTTAGTACATTTTCAGAAGAGATCAGGACAAAAACAAAGAAAATAAAAACCTCTTGTACTCTTAGTATTTAGTTAAAACATTCTCTATTCTCTTTCCAAAGTCTTCTTGGTCTAACATCCAGAAGAAAGCTGAATCTGTTTTTCAGAAACGGGGATGTGGATTTGGTATCAGTGCATAACACCTTTGGTTAGAAATAAGAGTTTTATTTTTCCAGTTCTTTAAAGCATGTGGACTGTGCTGAGCCAGAGTTTTCTGTGAGAGTAATAGCTTGGCTTAACCTCGTGAGCAGCTGAGCCATGTTATTTCACTGCAGTCTTCTTTTTTACGCTTTCTTGTGGAGAAATAAGAACTCAGTTTAGTATATCCTCCTGCACCAGGTCATACCAGACCACTCTTACAGGAGCTTTGACCAACCCTTCATGCATATTTAGGATGTAAGTTATGAATATTTAAGATCAGCTTGGGAATGACGCTAAATAAAATACTATGATTTTTTTTCTTTTAAAGCATGTGATGTTTTCAAAATGAATTTGAACATGTCTGTCACAAAATGTGATTATGTTTAGATTGCTCATTTTAGAAAATAGCACTTTCAGTTTAAAGTAATGGAGAATTGCCATATAATTTTTCTCTATTTCTAAAGACTAATGCAGTTAAAATTACCTGGTGTACCATGCATTGTTTTAGGATGGATACTATTAACTGGAAAGGAATTTTTTTTTTTATGTAATACAATATAAACAAGAAGTTTGTATAGTAAATAGAAGAAAATAAGTGCATCCAAATTAATGAGATCTGTCTCCGTACACATACTAAAGGAAATTATACTAAAAAGAAAAAAGAAAAGATCAATTCATTCCATTCTGCATGTATTACTCCTTGGAGTTAGGTCTGATATTATTTCAAAGCACTGCTCTCAAAATGGCACAGACAAAGCTGCTTTGATTAGACAAATGATGGTACAGTAAACAGAATTGAAAGCCTATGAAAAGAGCATTTGTTTTGATAGCTGGTTAAGTGTGTTGTCAAATACAAGGGCAGTAAACAAAACAGTTAAAAGGAAGACAGTTAAAAAAAAAGTTCCATGCAGGTTATCATTTCAGCCGTTCTTATTTTTATGATTTTCAAAACCAATTTCTTTTTTTTTTTAATGAAGCATTTCATTTGAGTATCATTTATTCTAATAGCTAATTGGACTAATCAGCTACTGTAATTAGTTAGACATCTATTACATCTTTATTTTAACTGTTGAAGGCGTCATTGAAATTCCTCCTTGTGGAGAGGGGAAGAACAAGGTACTATTAAGCTAATTGTTCATGCAAAGTGAAAATTTTCTGCTCTTTTATGTGATATCAAAGATTTGAGCATTTAAGGATGCATCATGGGAACGCTTATCCATCCATAAGGACTTGCCTTAGGATGTCCTGTGAGTAGTGAGGGTGTGATAACCACGTTCCATCCACTTCTGAGCACCACAGCACCATGCAGAAGCCAGAGTGGGGCAAGTGTTCAACTTGAAAATGTTAATCCCTTGTCAAGAGGTGTAAACGAGAAGCAGAACAGATGCGCAAGATTTCTATCACGAGAACCTTGGTTATAATATCTAAGATTTGGCTCAGCAGAAATTTACATTAGTACTTATGAGAAAATAATCTAAAGTTAGAAATGAATGTACATAGTGTAAAACATTAGGTTTACAATAGAACTTTCATGTTCAGTAAGAATAATGTATGCTACATTTCAGTTTATTCATTTTGCTAAGCTCTGAAGAAATTGTAGTGGAATTGTAGTTTTCTGTTGTACAGTGGGAGGTTTGTGTTTGTTCTCATAGCTCACAACTAAGAAATCAGCTCCTCATTTTTCAAAATAACAGCGAAGTCAAACTTCTAAAACTTGTGCTGTAGTTCAGAACAATTACCTGAATCTTCTTATGATAGAGAACTAGTTTTTCCTACTTAGTAGCAAATGGTTTCTGAATCGCTTGAAACATTTATTTGTGTTTAGTGAAGTTTCTTGGGATCAATGTCTTACACATTCTTTTCTTTAGAGGACAGAAAATTGAGCTAACAGCCTGATAACAGTCTTATATATTTCTCTAGACTCTTTCAAAGGTAGGTACAGCTAGAATTACATCAGAGTAGATGCATTATGTCTTTACTGAAGAGGCTATCTATTGCCAGGCTTGATGGGGCAGATTAGAGACAACAGCTCTGAAACGTATCATGCACATACTTAAGAGTTTGTGGACCATGAATATCCTGCATTACACACACAGCAAGGTGTCATTGCAAGACAAAGTGTTACAAAGTAGGATTATCTTAAAAGTGGTGGTTTGGTCATTTCTTTTTCAGGATCTAGGACATTTTTGACACGTGAACCAGCAGTGTGGATACTGGGACATACTGGGAATGTTGCTGCACAGCTGGTACCTGTGATGCAGTGTTTATCAGGAAGAAGTAGGGACTTAATTCCATCAGCTTTTGGCAGTTCAGGTTACAACTATCTTTTCCTTTAGGGGCCACTATCATTTTTATCATTAAAGGAAATAATTCCTATGTTGCAACAGTGAAAAACCAATGACTGCAGGAGTTTCACTGTGAATACTAATTCTCTCCTGAGACTAGCTACCACAGAGCAGCAAAGACGAGCAAGTACATACTGAAGTGCTCATAAATCAGCTGGGTGCTGTGCAAGACCTCAGTTTATTTCTGTTTTCAAAGGTTTATATTTCTAAATGTTCAGGAAACAACAATCAGAGAAAAAAATGCCTGTTTAACCATGGTCCTCTTGTCTCAAGGTATCTTCATCCCAACACAGACCATGGGAAAGCTGTTATCTTTCTCTTGGGAACTGGGTGGTTTTTTTGTTTCCTGCAACAGCTCTGCCTTTAGTTCCTTCTGAGCAAACCATATGTAGCACCAAAATCCAGATTCAAACAATCCTCTAACCCACCAAGATCCTGCACTGAATTTTGTTAAAGTGATTATTTGCTAAAGAAAATGAGTAATTCAGTTATTTAAAGATTGCCGTTGGGCAACAGAAAATGCATGTTCTCTCCCAGTTTCTTTGATGCCTTCATGTAGATTAATTTTTAAAAATCCTAAAAATAAAGGACGTGAAACTACAATAAGTTAAGAATGCTGTTCTGTCAATTATTTGTAAGACACGCAGCTGGCTGGTGTTTTGACTTATGATCTTGTATGTTGTGAATTTGGTTTTGTAACCAAAAGCTTTTAGGAAAGTGATTCAGCCTTAATAAGCTAATTAGCTTGATCTAAAATGACTCAGTCAAATGCCATACCCTTGAAACTTTACATGCTGTATATATGTGTTTAAATGGACATTACTCATATTAAGTTTCTTATAACTAAAGGACAGCTGACTAATTCCTGGAGCTTAGAAATGCTCTGGCAATTTAAATATGAATTAAAATATCATATGGCAAAAATGAAATGATTAATGTTGTTCTGAGACAATATTGGATTTTATGCAGGAAAATTTTCTCTTGCAGCCATTTTTTTATTCCATCTCTTGTCACGAGTATCATAAATAAATCACCTCTAGAATAGTTTTAATTTGGGAGTTTTCACATTCTGCTTCAATATCTTGAAACTGTAGTGTAAATTTACACTAGTCCATTCATTCCTCCTCTCTCATATGCAGTTTGACTGCACGTAAACTGGTGTAAACAGAGAAATTTCTTGTGCCAGCAAGCATACTGTAATTTGAGGCTGTCAAAATAGAGGTTAGAATCTGGCCATAAGTCTAGATAGAATGTAATCTACTTCCCTGAGGTCTGCAGATTCAGTAACTTTTGATATTTATAAATTCAAACCCTAGCAATGGTTTATGCTGACATGAAGCTCCTTGATGCAGCTTAAAATTGGGTGAAGTAAAATTTATGAGAGGAATGCACGTCCAACTTCAGATTGAGTTTAGAGATTGGGCTGTGAAAGTGAATCCTTCATCCCTAATATGCTCCATCCTGTCCCTTGCATACACACTTCTGCTCCTATTTTGCGTGCATATAGTCTAGATATTTTTCTGCATATCTGGGCAAGAAACTGTGAAACTGAACTTGTTAAAGAACATTTTTGCCTTTTGAAAAAAAAAACCATCAAAACCACAACATCCACCAAAATCCTCCTCATTTTGATTTCTGCTGGACTGTTTTGCAGGAATGACTTCTAGGTTCATTGTAGAATTGCATTTTCTGAAATGTACATTTTCGCTCCCCTCAAATTCCCCACTGCTGCAGTGATCACAAGGACATTTGTGTTGTGGAAAGCAGCACTGATCAGGTAGGATAGGTGACTAATTTTCATCTCTGTCTCTGGATATAATGACTCAAGCCTATAAGCAACAAGAGTCCCAGCGGTCTGTCAGGGCTAGCCTTCTCATCACAACAGACATCACCAGAGCTGAACTAATGCAAATGTAATGGTGTGACAGTGGAAGAAAAATAAGGGAGTCTGTGGAGTGGACTTCAGGTTATAAAATAGAGCCTGTCTCATCTCTCAGTCACGGTGGTCCTTCCATCAGCTTATTGATTGCTTGCAGTATCTTTAACTGGCCAAATACCTTGCAGATGTTTCTATTTGTTGAATCAGCCATGCAGAATACAAAAAATTCATCTCTTATGGAAACTAAATTACAGTCGACTCTCAATTGTCTGTGATGTCAGTTAATTATAGAGTTTAAAAAGATAACCATTTTCAGTATATTCATGATTGCATTTTATGTGTTAACTTCATTTTCAAAGGGAAATACTCACAGGTTTTTCATTTATTTTATACGTGTATGGTTCTGTAAATTTTCTGCTGTAGTTTGCACACGATCATCAAATTTGCTATCGTAGAGCTATACCATTGTAGTTCTCATTTAAAATGAAGGGAGCATAAATTGCTGACTTGAGAAATGTAGTGTTTCTGAAGTTTGAAGTAAATCCTACTTGTATAATTATCTTTCAGTGTAGTAACACCAACTAAATCATGACTCTGCCATACTTGGCATGATGCGCGAGGTAGCTTTCGTTTTGCCTGGTGCTGTGGAAAGACTAAAATTTTCTGAAGCTTGTATAATGGAGCTAGGCTGTTTGTCTAGGTGCTATAACTTACACCCTTGAAGGTCAGAGATGATGCAGAGAAGATGCATGTATATATACCACTGTCCAGAAATTTTGGGAATACCTCTCTGCATATGACCCAAACTTTTTCAGTTCATAGTGGCTCAAACAACAAATGAATCCCATCTGATGACAGAAGCCAGCCAGGATGAAATACCAAGCATGGAACTAAGGACATTGGAGCTAACCTCAGCAATTTCCAGAGAGTCAACTAAAATATGGTAAAAGAGACAGTCATTGTCTTTACATTAAGGCTAGATAGAATATGTGGGTGGGTTACATATGTGCGTATTAGGAGACTGTGTATGTAAAAAATAATTGGTGTTTCTAGGAGACAAGGTAGACATAAAGATTATGAGAAATGAAATGTCATTACTATTTGTAGATGTGAACTGGGTTACAGGAGAATACCTTGCACACAAAAATATCATCCTAAGTTTGCAGGCAAACAGGAACAGTAGTTCTGAGAGCTGAGATGTCTGATACATCCACCCAGATGGAACTGGTAAGGAAATAGACTACAGTACAGGTGGTAGGTTGCAGCAAGTGCCCAGACCCTTCTCCTGGTGGAAAAGTAAGTACCTGCACAACGTGTGCAGAGGTTGACGATCTGTTACATCAGGTGGCTGAGTTGCAGGAAACAGTTAAAAGGCTGTGAGGTATTAGAAGAGCCAAGACAGAGAGAGGTGGTTTCATAATCATGTTCCTGTAGTGGACACCACTGAGAATGAGGCACCTTGGACTCTGGTGACCCACAAAAGCAGGACTCTGCTTCGGTCTCCACTCTCCAGCATCACAACCAAAAACAGATATGAAGATTTAACAGCTACAGACACCCACAAGCAAGGTCTGCAAGGAGAAACTGTGCCAGCAGCACACAGTGGACACTGTAAAAAGAAACTACAAGTGCTAGTAGTGGGTGACTCTATGTTAAAGGGCACTGAGGTGCCCATCTGCCAACCTGATGGGAAGTCAAGAGAGGTATGCTGCCTTCTGGGAGCTAAGATCCAAAATATTGCTGAGACGGTGCCACAACTTGTCAAAAGCACAGGCTACTATCCATTGTTACTCTTTCATGTAGGTATGAACGACACTGCAAGACAGAACCTGGGCAGAATCAAAGAATGCTATAAAGCCCTGTGGGTGCAAGTGAAAAATATTGCTGCCCGTTATCTTTACCTCCATTTTACCAGTTGGAGGAAAGGGCGCAGCCAGAAATAGATGTATAATGCATATCAACTTCTGGCTACGTGACTGGTGCTGTTGTGAGGGTTTTGGCTTTTATGACAACGGGACATTCTTTCATGACTAAAACCTGTTAGGGAGGGATGAAATCCACCTGTCTAGAAGAGGCAAGGGAGTCTTTGGCAGCAGGCTGGCTAACTTGCTGAGGTGGGCTTGAAACTTAAGGTCTTGAGGGGTGGAGTCCAAGATGGCAATGCTCATGCCATTGCGTCCAGCTGGGGAATAAGCCAGGCCAACTGAAGCAGCAACAGATGTTCCTTAGCTGCCTCCCAAGATG
>VZSC01001602.1:1332535-1343464 GCA_013398225.1 Steatornis caripensis | reverse complement strand
TCCAACCCCTACCATTCTATGATTCTATGAAGAATTCATAAAATATTATTATCACAGAGCTAAAGCAAGTACCATTATTCTTATTTCTATTTATCTGGCTAATTGGAGCTCATTTTCCTTGAATTGCCACCATCACAGTAATCAAGATTTTCTCAAAACATTGTGGCATAGGGATATTTCACACATTGAACCTACTATACATTCTTATGACATAATATTTGTAGTCACTATGGAGAAGACAGAGGAAGAATGAGAGTTTAGTGACATTAAGTGAGATCTCTTGCTTCTCTTCAGCTGAGAACTGGGAGGTCATCTTGATGGAGGTTTTTCTGTAAGTTGCTTAAATTTCAGGGAGAACATACGTAATAGCATCTCACTCTACATATCAGAATTTCCATATGAAGGTAAATTGATGAGTCAGGGAACAAACTAAGGCCCTCACAGTAATTATGGTTGGAGCTTTCCCCTCTTTTTCAACATTTAATCTTTTAATCTTGATTGAGAGACAAGTATGAGCCCAGAGCACTAAGACAGACATTTCCTGTAGATTTATAAAAGCGTATTAAAAACTGCTACCCTAATTTCATTAGTGGTCTATAGACACAACACTGAAATGAAATTCACATTTCACTNTTTTAATCTTGATTGAGAGACAAGTATGAGCCCAGAGCACTAAGACAGACATTTCCTGTAGATTTATAAAAGCGTATTAAAAACTGCTACCCTAATTTCATTAGTGGTCTATAGACACAACACTGAAATGAAATTCACATTTCACTTGAATTCTAGACAATGAAATGGACTACTGCAGTAAAATACGTTTCCCTTGAAATTTCTCATGATCTGCTGGGCCCTCTCCCTGGAACCTCTTGCCAATGGATCTTCCAATGTTAAGAATACAAAGAAGTTGCTATTAACTCACAGAACTTTAACCTCCTGCAGATTTGGCTTTTCGTCTTCAGTCCGAATATTTTCCAGACTTGCTGATGCTCTGTAAGATCACCAAGGCTCGCTCCCTTACACATTGTCTTTTCATTGAAGTTTTCACTATCCATACTCTCCCTCTACAAAAATAAAATTCTACCCTTCAGTGGCCTTTTAAACAAAAGCCTGACTCCTTTCCAGATGGTCCTGATAACCAAATTAATGGACACAGTTCCAGGTGCACTTCTCGGGACTTACTAAGCCTTTTGGTTCCTTGCACTCTCTCTTTTTATATGGAGATTTATTCATCTTACTACTGAAGTTACTATTTGGAAGTCTCTATTGTCTCTCTAAGAATAAGAAACAGGAAAGAATTAGAAAGGAAATCAAGTAACAAATAAAGTAGTAAAAATTAGTGATGTCCTATACTATCTCAACTCATCAGTTTACATAAAATGGGTGGAATAACTTTTTGTATGTGTGTGTGTTAGGCCATCATTTTTTATTGTGTTTTCATTAAAACATTCAGAAACCTTTAGACACCATGGAATACTGTGTCCATTTCTGGGCTCCTGAGTACAGGAAAGACACAGGCATACCAGAGTGTGTTCAGAGAAGGGCGACAATGATGGTTAAGGATTGAAGCACCTGACATACAAGAAGAGGCTGAGAAAGCTGAGACCACTTAGACTGAATAAAAGGCTCAGGGGGATATTGTCAACATGTACCTTATCAAATCCCTGACGCATAGAGTGAAGGAGAGTTAGCCAGACTCTTCTTAGTGGTGCCTGATGATAAGACAAGAGGCAACAGGCACAAATTGAAACACATTACATCCCACCTGAACACAAAAACTTTTTTAATGGGAGGGTGATCAAGCACAGGAAGAGGTTGCCCAGAGAGGCTGTGGAGTTTCCTTCATCTTTGGAGCTAGTCAAAACCCAACTGGGCGATGTCCTGAGCTACCTGGTCTTGTGGACCCTGCTCAAGCAGAGGAGTTGGACTAGATGATCTCATGTCCTCTCTTCTAACCTTAACCATTCTGTGGTTTTGTCATTCTCTGATCATGTACCACCAAACACTGAGAGGCTGTGGAGAGATTTCACTAGAATCACCACCTATTTAATTAGATATAGTTCTTCCAAGCCCTTCCTCTAAATATACACATTTCTCACACAGTGACTATACACATACACACTATCTAGTTCTCCACAGTGACTATTATTGCTGGCATTTCATGTCATGCTACAGGTCCACTGGAGCACTAGAGACTCTGGAGAGCAAGATCATCTTGTGTACTGCTCTGTTTATAACATTGAAAAGAACAGTGAGCTATTGGAAATGAACGTTGATGCATTTATTCCATTGTCTTCTCCTTTCTTGTCATATCTATGCACATATGTGAAATCTACGTTAAAGCACTACATCTGACAAAATAACTTTCGTATCCATAGGATAATATTTAATAAATACGAACATCTCACATGCAACTCAAATATAGCTTCAAGAACAAAAACACCTGTTGTGCTCAGGATTCAAAGGCATTTTGGTAACCAAACTTGAACCAAACTTTTCATTTCCCTCGTCTTACTGACGAAAAAATCACTGATCCAAAGTCCACTGAAATCACTGTCTTTTGATTTTACTCCAGCAAGTTCTACAAAAATGAGAAAGATGTTTTAAAACAACTAGCATACAAATGACGATCATAGATGGCCAGAGAAAGTGTTAAGTATGTGTTAAAAAAGAATGAGAAATGAGAAATTCTGCAAACTCTGCAAGGCAGCCTCATTGCAATACTTCTATTTCAAGGGTCACTCTGTGACAAGTATAAGACATAATTATGAAAGTAATAAAAATGCTCTCAAGTAAGTACTGTGGTAGAATTGAGTACGTGAGATAGAAACACATGATATAAAATAGGGACATTAAAAAGATCAGTGTAANCTATTTCAAGGGTCACTCTGTGACAAGTATAAGACATAATTATGAAAGTAATAAAAATGCTCTCAAGTAAGTACTGTGGTAGAATTGAGTACGTGAGATAGAAACACATGATATAAAATAGGGCCATTAAAAAGATCAGTGTAATAGCTTCTGTCGACCTAAAAGTCTCTGCCATTTTTTATGAGACTCGAATACTTTAATCATGCGTTAACTTACTGATCTCATAGCCTGTTGATTCCCACCACCTCTGGAATCATGGAGATGGGAGATAAGGGCTAAAAAGAAGTTGCCTAACAGGAAGACATAAAGCCTGCAAGTAGAGTGCGTATTACTAGTTCTCTAATGTAAGGATGCACGGTTTAGATCCTGAATTTACTTAGGAAGTAAACTAACTTAGTAACTTAAAACTCACTACAACTATCAAAGCCTGTTAAGTACTCAAGGTTGGATTTAGAATCTCATGAGATGGATTATTCTGAGAAAATCTTCTGATTTCACTAAGAAATTAATTATAAAGACATTTTTTCTTGACAAAATTGCTTTGCATTTTCCTGTCAATGTATGGATCAAAATTAGAAGTGAAAATTAATTTACCAAATACACATACCATCAAAAGGTTTGATGTTCAGATGTTTTAAGACAATTTTTAAAAAGGTGATTCTGGGGAAACTTAAACAATACTTTATAGTATCCTTTACAATACTTTATAGTATCCTGTTTTCCAATGTCTCTAGTTCTATTTTTTTGCTACAATGCATTTTTGCTGTTAAGATCAGAAGGCATTTGCTTTCAGATCTCTTTAACTTTGCAGAATATAGCCATGCTTAGCTAATGAGAAGTAACTACATAACTAATTTGAAGTTAGCTAGTTGCAGCCAGGCATTTTACGTGTCTTTGGGATTAGGATGATCTGGAAGTCTACTGCATTCATATGGTTTCCATACATTCTCAATGTGGCATAAGGCTTGTCAGAACATGTCTGCTGTAAGGTACTCATAAGAAAAGCTTTTATCAGCATATCAAGATCAGTAAACTGCTAGTAGGCTATGAATGACTTGCTTTTGTGACCAAATTACTTGGTCATTTCTGTCCAAGGTCTGTCTAAGTTCTGATGGTCTATCAAAGTAAAATTGGCATGACATTGCTGAGATTTGATTCATTCAGTTTATCATTCCAATACAGCAATTCTGTCCATCACAGAGAACTACCAGTTTACAGCTCACTTTTTCAATCACAACTTATGAACTGGAACAAGAAACAACTCTTACAGTTTCCTTCCAATCTATGAGCTTGAAATTTAAGCTCTGGGTCCATTTCATTATGCTCTATTTGCTGGTATACAATCTGCCTCCTGTTATGATAAACTATACTAAACAGCCTTCAAATCAGTGAAACATCACCTGCATACCACTCCTTTTAGATTATATTCTTCCATGGAGACTAGGGAAACTTTCTTCTTCTGCAGGAACTCTGTTAGGCAGAACTGGGCTCCATGGGGAAACACTGAAGACAGAATGGGATATGCTGTTCTATCACTCCAAAAACAAGTCACATATGCCTCTGGCAAGCTTGTGTTGCCAGTTGTGGGAGTGGATAGGTCTCATGGCCAAGAAAGCTGCTGAGTGTTAGGTTTTATTTTTGAACACTAAAGAGTGTTTGCCCTAGACAAAGGCAAATATTCTATATAGGCATTACTCTTGAGTAAGGAATAGCTTCAATTGCTCTAGCTAGATATGATTATAAACTGGAAGTTGGGATAAGCACAAAACTGGGCAGGATAATCTCTTCTATTTTTTGGACCAGTGCCTATGATCATGCTCTTATTACTACCGCTATTGATCCCCTTTTCTAATATCAGTAGTACTGTTTCTACAGTAGTTATCTGTTCACTGTTCATAGTTTTTTATGTTTGGATAAGTGTAGAAAAGCCTTACATATGACTGTTTCTGAAAAGCCCAAAGGTTATGATGATTAGTGCAAAAGTGCTTTGAATAATGAATCTCCATTCTGTTGTCCTTTTTTATGCAAGTAATCTAAACTACATTACAACCCTCCTGATTGTTGTCAAGAGTAGCAGTGAGGCTCTGTCAATCACTGCATGACTTGTGACTGTTTCCTAAGCAGCAACAGAAAGAGCAAACCCTACAGTGACAGTATTCTCTGCTTGCTTATCTTGGCAGTAGCCAACAGCTCTTAGTATTTTAAACATGACTAAAAATATCGACCAATTCAGAGAATGATATAAATGGCCTTGTAATAGACCACATAAACCGACATTATTTGTCACCAACAGGTATAGAGAGGGGAAGAACAGAAAGCAAATTCAGGTACGATGTAGCTGCAAGCTTATTATCAATAAGCAAATAATTAAAAGGAGTAATTGCCTTAATGTTTTGTTATTAAGTGACTAACCTGCAGATTCCTATTTAAAAAAAAACCCTGCAAACATTTGGTTAATGGCTATCCTCTGGAAAATTCTACTTGTGTCTTTCAGAGGTATGCTTAGATGTAGTTGTCATTAAAGATTTATTCTAAAAACCTTTACTACACCTTTATGTTCTCTAAATTAGAGAGAATTTATTCTTTAGTATAAATCAGAAAGAAAGCATAATCATATTCACCTCATTTGAAGATTTTACAAGGAAACAGGAAAAATTCCACAGTACCCATGATGAGTTTCATACCTCAGTTAACATTTTGCTTTCTGAAACTGGTCTTAGATTACAATATCTCATTCGCAAAGAGATCCCAGGAGCTTGCAATTAGGGCAAGAAAGATACACGTCTAATTTATATTCCTGAAAATGTGCTCCTTGGGAAGACTAAAATAGCAATATTGCAGTACATAATGCAATCAAGAGTAAGCAATGTAAGATGCATCCTTGGTATTGGTATTGTATAATATGTGAGAATATGGGGGGGGAAAGTCAGTAAAAACTTCTTTTTGCTGCAGCTTCCCAGAAAAGACAAGCAGTAAAAGCAGTTCATTCTGAAAATTTCCTGTAAAGAGAAAGTTGGAATAAGGAGATATTTGGGAAAAAAATGAAGAAGTTGTTCTTTTTTCTTTATTGTTTTTAATTTGCTCTCCACATAGCTTTTTAAAAGTCCTTTACCACTAGAACACTTACGTATTTCATCAAAGTCCAATCACTTCATGAAAACACTTTTCAGATTGTATGCAGATAGATTCAATATTGTGACCATTTTAGTTGTGAAGAAATGAGACAAAAGGGTGAATATGGACATAGTTATTTCAAAGACCTGATTTTTTAAAAAGACCAGCACTGTATGTCATCACCAGCATTTTTTTATGTTGCTTCATAAAAATCTGACTCTAGCTTTTGAACTGCTCTGAAAATCTAGGCCTTGTCAAGTGATAAAATGAGACAAGAGTTCTGTAAAAAGGCTAGCTTCAATCTGAACACTGCTCAGGACACTGTGGATGGCTTGATTTCAAGCAATTGATCCAATCTCATACAACAATCCTACTGCAGTGACAGGAAGCTCCCATCACTGATTGCAGAAATGTAACCACAAGATCATCTGCCTATTTTTCTGTAATAACTTACCAGGGGGAGACCAAATTTCTTTCCTGCTATCAGTGTGGCTTACGCAATAAAATACTATTCTCAGCTTCACCTAAAGAACTTGTTAGGCGCAAAACAGAGCAGTAACACGCATACATTTGTAATGCTATAAAATAGTACTTTTGTAAAGCAAAATGCAGTAGAAAACTGGGTTTTGATCACTATACAGATTCTTAATATTATCGTTAGCATGGCTAGTATACACTGGCTGTTCAGGGTATGAGAGACCTCTATTCTACATCATTTTACAATACAGAACTCCAATTTTCAAGCTACTGTATCGATTCAACCAGATTTTTCTTCTGGCTAAGATATTACATGACAAGTCATTGATGAAATGATGTATCTTCTACCAAGAAAGATTAAAATTACAGGAGGAGTATAAAACAGAAATATTTTAATGATACTATACTGAATACAGGTTTACAGTCTAAGCCTGCTATCATTAAAGACAACTTTTTCTTTTTTTTTTTTTGTAAAGTAATGTCAGTGTAAGGTTGGAGAGTTGGATGTTGGACACTTGCTCTGTTTGTTGCTTTGAAAACAGAAGATATAAGAGGAACACAGCATTCTTTTTACACTGGCATCATCACTGCTTTGTGCAGTCAAGCCCACAATCAACATGTTTGCTTTGCTTGTTGAATAAACTGTGCATCTGTCATTACTGCTGTTAGAATAGACTTCAAGGGAAAGGGCAGAATTTCAAATATACACTACCCTTTAGCCTTCAAAATTTCTGTTTTGAAACAGCAGATAATAGGGGGGGTATAACATGCTTATTTATTTTTTGCATCAACAAGCAATTGTAACATTAATAAATAATAAAATAATAAATAATAAAAGCAATAATTGCATCCATATGCAATAATAAAATCAAAAAGAATCTGTCATCTTTTTCTCCAGCAACCATCTTTCTTACTTCTCTGTTCACTCAGCAAGTATATCAGTATAGTACTTGTTACAGATGCATGCACTATTACTGAATGAGGCACTTCTGCAATTAGGAGCAGGGATGCTGCTTTAGTGTGGTTCTCTGCCCACCCTCATTTACCTTGCCGAAAGTCTAAATGGGTGCATGCTCCCGATAAAATCACAGTTGGATATGTTTACCCTAATAGCAAGTTCTCCTTCCGTGGCTCTACTGCAATCGTTTTTTACTAGTTACTACTTTTGCTAGTTTCCTATTTATGGATAAATCTGCTCTGCCAATATCTTTCAGATTCTAAAGATATCGCTAGATATCACTACTTTACTCTTTTTTCATATTAATAACATTGTTACCATCTTATTTCAAACTGAAAATTTCAAATTTACTGTTTTATTATAAAGATTCAAGTTAGAATCTCCTAGCAATCTGCCAGTTTCTCATGCCAGTCCCAGACCCACATCAAAATCTTACCAGATACTTGTTTAGCTTTCTCTTCAAAGTGTTCATACAAACTCATTTTCGTTTTGTATGTTCAGGAAATTAGGATAATGAGGTATATGTCTCTTGTGTATTGTCATTTTATGCAGACTGTGTTTTTATAACAATATAAGTTCACAGTCATGTTCCCTGCCTAGGCTAACTGAAAAACATGAAACTCATTAAACTCTATTGCAAACTAAGACTACCTTCAGGTTTTTCAGTACACTCTGTCTGCAAATAGCGACTGAGAGGACTGTCTGAATCTCTTTCCATTGTTTCTTGGAGGTTTTAGCCTTCCATTCTTTTTCTCAGGTTATTTTCTTCAGCCTGGTTTTATTCCTGGCACTATGTGCTATTCAGTTATCAGGATGCACCAAAGAATATGAAAGACTGAAGCAACTCTAAGTGCTTCACCTTTCTATGGTCTCCGCAGTGTTCTTCCTGACTCTGCCTGGATGTTAAACCTCTTGCAGGTTCAGATCCCGTACCCTACATATGGAATCACTCTCACCATGACATGTGTAGAACACATATACCTGGCTGTATTCCAAAGCTACCTAGTTCAGTGTTGCTAAGATCACTAGAAGACTTAAACTCATGGAGCTGCACTCATGACTTGAATGAGACTCAGTCAGACTGCGACTGGGTTCACAGGGCATGTTTTCTGTGTTTCCTTTGTTAGTGTACTTGTAAAACAGAAGGGGAGGTTCTCATCTGCAGGATAAAGCAAAGCTGCGAAGTCAGCAGAGATGGACTTAAGCAACAAACTGCTACTTTTAAATAATTTGAATGCTAAAAAGCATCCTGCTAAGTTTTCCACAGGGAATAATATCCTGAAGAGTCAGTGTGCTATTAGATACATTGTGCATTGGCAATGTTAATTAGAAAAATACAAGTAATTACCAAATTCCAGGCTCAGTATAAGATCTGAGAAACTGAGCTGAGCACATGTATTTCTTCAAGGTTGAAGAACAGTGAGAAAGGACTCGTTTTGCATTTAAACACTGTCTTTCCCAGGGTGTGAAGTGAATCATGCACCCAACCTGTCTACCTATCACCAGCTAACAAATAGGGCATCATGGAATCAGGTTAGTGCAGTATGTTCTTCCTGTTCTCAAATATAAAAGCTAAATCAATAATTACTCTGCCTCTATGTGTATTTTTTTCTTTCACAGCAGAGTGAATCCATGTAGCCGCATTGATGTCAGTCCCACTGCTAAACCCTTAATCTCTGTATAATTGCTTTGTTTCATGCAATGCCAAGGAGATCAACTCTGCAACCAGTTCTGAGGTGTATAGGTGGCACAAACTTCTGGTTAGGACACTGGACTTGGCCCTGGCCCTTCCCTCTTTTTCTGACACAGCTCTATTTGTTTGGCAGCTGTCAAAGTCCTCAGCAGTCCCCGCAAAAAAAGCTGGGTTAGCACATTTCAAGATACTCATGGTCTCTCTATGGAATATTTTGCAGACCAGCAAGTAGGATCTGCTTTTTTTTTTCCAGCAGGGACTGTCTCACAAGTGGTAGGTATCATTGTGATCTTAAAAACTCTTGTTCTTCATTTCTAAAAGCAGCTGTGTAGTAAGTTAACATCTGTCTCCATTCAGCAAGTAGCTGGGCTCAGAGTCTGGCAGACACTAGGGAGATTTGCAAAGGGAGAATAGAGTGGCAAAAGAATAATCGTCCTTCCCTTGTATCTAGCTTTTCAAGTTTGAACATGTGCCAAAGTCAACAAAAATACCATGGTGCTTAGAGAATTTTCCATTTGATCTGTAAGAAGGTTGTACTGAAAGACATTTTGTCTCTGTCAACATTCTGTAAATGCTAGAAATAATTTGGTCAAAAATGCCTGGGAAGGAGTAACCCCAGGCACCTGTGCATGCTGGCCACTGACCAGCTTGAAAGCGGCTCTGCAGAGAAGGACCTTGGGGTCATGGTGGAGAACAAGCTGAACATGACTGAGCAATGCATCGTCACAGCAAAAACATCCAACTGCGCTAGGAAGAGCATTGCTAACAGGTCGAGGTGGTTGATCCTTCTCCTCTCTTCAGCACTGGTGAGACACACCTGGAGTGCTGTGTTCCGTTCTGGGCTCCCCAATGCAAGGAAGATACGGGCTTACCAGAGTGAGTCCAGCAAAGGGTTACAAAGATGATTAAGGGACTGAAGCATCTGGCATACGAGGACAAGCTGAGAAAGTTGACTGTTTAGCCTAGAAGAGAGAAACCTTGGGTGTATCTTACAGATACACCCCATCTGAACAGAAGGAAAATCTGTTTTGCTGTGAGGGTAGTTGAACAGATTGCCCAGAAAGTTTCCATCTGTGGAGGTATTCAAAATGTGCCTGGACACTGTCCTTGGCAACCTGCTGTAGCTGACTCTGCTTGAGAAGAGGGCTTGGACTAAATGACCTCATGAGGTCCCTTCCAACCTCAACAATTCCATGAGTCTGTAAAGCACATGAGGCTCTCTTCCAAGGCACCTGTCACTGGATACTTCCACCTATGCCAGAATTCAGAAGACAGCGGAAGCTTTGGGGAGCTCCCATGAAGCAGCTTTGTTTCCATATTGTTTTCCCAACTCCAGCCACATTACCTGAATGTTAAGAAGGCTAAACACCATCCATAGGTGATGGGTGAAGACCTCTTGAGAAATAATGGTAATCTGTCACTATAGCAAGTGTTCCACTAGTTAGCTAAGTCTTGACCTACAATACTGTTACCTGATTTATTGGTTCAGTTGTCAAACTAGAAATACCTACTTTACTAGGTGTCACTGAGAGCAAGATTTTATTCTCTTCTTATATATTTGAAATGTTAGGAATTATATAAATGCTATGGTAGAGAACATCAAAAATAATTACTTCAAACACTGAATGCTGAACTTTACTAGAACTTTGAAAATGTTTTCTGTTCCTCTCTATATCCCTGTTAAACTTTTTCCAGTCATAGAATCATAGAATTGAAGAATGGTAGGGGTTGGAAGGGACCTCTGGAGATCATCTAGTCCAACCCCCCTGCTAAAGCAGGTTAGCCTAGAGCAGGGTGCGCAGGAATGCGTAAAGGC
>VZSC01001602.1:1313248-1330371 GCA_013398225.1 Steatornis caripensis | reverse complement strand
TAGCCTTCCTTGTTGCATCCCTGCATGTTCTGACAATAGTCCTATATTCCTCCCAAGTAGCTAGTCCTTTTTTCCACATCCTGTAAACTTCCTTCTTCCCTTTGAGTTTTTTTACAACCTCCTTGTTCATCCATGGAGGTCTCCTGCCTCCTTTGCTCGACTTCTTCCTCATAGGGATGTCATTCCAATTCAGTTTTCTAATAGAAATTTAAAAAAAAAAATGCTTATATCCAAGCATATAATATGCATTCTGAAATAGGTAATGGTGCAATTAAAGGCAGTCTTTAGAAACATAGGTGCATATATAATGGAGACTAAATTAAGAGGACAAACAAGAAGAGTGGTAAAGAACTTGATTTCAGAATAGAAATTTAAAAGTCTTTAGAATTGTTTTCTTTTAGGTATTTTCTTTAATCTGTTTTTGAGAACCTCAGTATTGTTGCCTAAGAAACCTTCTGTGGCAGATTATTTCACTCTAATTGTTCTACATGTTTTTCCCATATCTCTGCTTTGTGTTTGTGTGACTGTTTATAGTTTGATGACCTTTATTCATGTAGAATAGTTCATCTCTCAACTCTGTTATTACCTCCAAGTGTTTAATTTCTGGCCTGTCTTCAATATCTATGAGTAACAAGACCATCATTTTCTAACTGAAGTCCATTACCACACCATTTGTCTGTTTTAAGAAAATTACATTTATTTAGATACAGCAGCAAATCCCTACACATTCATAGATTCATTTAGGTTCTCTGAGCAGTAACCTAAATCTTTATGCAAAATTGCAAATGATCATGTTGAAATTTGTATCCAGTTTCTATGTTTCTTATAATTCATTTCCAAACCCGTCTTTGGTACTTCAGAGTGTGATTCTCTTCCTTCTGTGAAAGGAATAACCTCTCCCTCCCCTACATTTGCCTGGCATTGAATCTCTTACAACTATTGTTAGAGGTGTGGAGACAAGATGTTCCAAGGAGTTCTAGATGAGAGCTTAGAGGCATTCTAGATGGGATGGGAAGTATAACGAATATACGTCCAGAGTGACCATTCCTTGGCATGTGCTTAGAGATCACAAATGTGAAAGCAAGCAAGCCTTATCTATGCCGCTGCATGACACAACTGCAGGGAAGGTAGTGGTAGTACAAGTCATATATAACTAGAAGAAAATGAAACTGACTAGCACAGCAGAAAGTATAGAGCAGGGTTCTACCCCTATGTGGAAGGAGGTTCCCTAATGGTGGTTTTACTACAAGGAGGAGAGTGTTCATCTAGGTTTGATTAAGAACTTCAGAAATTTCACTGTTTCTTCAGCTGAAAGGTATTTTTCCCAACTAGCTCTGAAGTTAGATAAAACAGACTATACACTAAAATATAGAACTTTTGGTAGCTTTCAACAGAGTTTTCATGTGACAGCTGGAAAGAGAACTGTACTGATCTTTGTGAAGCTTTCAAGACAGGTCAGAGGTAGAACGGTTTGCAATTAGGGTACAGCACCTTCTGGCTTTCCTCCCTCACTGAGCCATAAATAAGATTTCTTGAGTATTATGATAATTTAACTATACAGACTAATGAGAAATAAATTCAAAATATTAAGGTTCTATTTTATCTTACTGTTCATGTTAAATATAGTTTTTGTAAAAGTCACAGAGTCTGATACTATGCCAGAACAGCACAATATATTTTCTTGAACCATATTTTTTTCTTACCATTTATACCACAATGAATAGTTTGTTTCCATCTAGATCTGTGTGTTTATGGCTTGTTAAGAGCTCCTTTAATCTAGTCCCTCCATAAATGTGCCCCCGCTTGTTTAAAGAACCACAACAATGTTGCATGAAAAGCTAAGCGGAAGGATAAAGTGAGGGAAACTTCAAGATAGGATCGTGCTTTTTCTTTCAGAAGTGGCAGAGGTTACAGCCAAGGCTGTAATACGCTAACAGGATACTTGTACAGGAATGGTAAAACTTTACTGCCAAGATGGTAGTGGCCCAAGCTAAAAAACAAAGTACAGGCTAGAATGTTCCCAAGCTCAGAAACCATCCCAGACTTATGGTGCAGAAATTCTAGTAGTTACAAGAAAATACTGAACCAGAACTGATTCTCCATTCATTTGCAGTATTTACACCCATGTAATTTAACTGACTACAACAATGTTAATTTTTTGTTTTTACCATTACAAGTCAAGAATCAACACAGTGGCCACAGAGACCATAGATGAAAATATCTTTTCTTAATGAGCCGCAACAAATGGAAACATATTTTCATCAGCTTTAGTCAAATAGTTGAGAAATACATAAGAAAAATAGATTATTTGTTGAGTTTGAAGATATTTATGAAGTGGCCGAGAGACTGCCATTTGACATCAACTTCAAAAGATAGGATTGCCTTAAAGTAAAAAAAATAGAGGTTCATTGCAGTCTAATTTCTCTGTATACATTGACCCTGTCACGCATGCCACATGAATTGTTTTGTGTCAAGTTATTCTGGAGGTATAAGCCCTGCAGTTTCATTCTCTGCACGGCTGAGAGTGACACAATGTATCCATTAAAAAACATTAATTTCACAGAATGTCAACATAGTATTGTGCTAGGCTCTACTTTGCACATTTCCTGAAAGATTATTAATGGTTAGGTCATTTAATTTGGGGATTCATTTTTCCTTATCCCAGCTGTCCTGATTGGCAGTAAATTCAGGTTCTTTGTTGGCAATGCATAGTCTGAGAACAGAGTACGTGTTCTTTTTAAAGTAGTCCTGGGCTAATAGTTTCTAAATAATTCATTATCCCAGTAATCTCAGTCCAAGAGCAGTGTTTGGGGCTTTGAGAGATTCTAAGACAAACTTCAGAATCTTCTTTTGGTCTGAAGATTTCTTACCAATGACCATTGTCTGTACTAACAACCACAGACCCACACATAGGTGTACTAGCGTCTGTCTTTCCACAGCTGAACATTTGCATGACTGCTGAAAAAAAGCCCATGAAATTCTCATGATTTGAAAACATTTTAATACAACAGCTTTGTTTTTAAATTGCACAGTAGGTCATGCAACACAGGTGGACACTGCAGCAAATGTCACAGGAATACACAAAACAGTGATAGGAAACAGTCATAGGAAACATAGCATTTTTAGGAAACACGACGTGCAATCTCAAGATTCAGAAATATTTCAGCCTTAAAACTCTCCATAAATATTATCCTTAAAATTTTTATGAGAACCTTGGCTGAGCAGGACTACAATTACTCTGTTCTGAGTTTAAAAATAAAATAAAATTTCCTCAAATCAACTGTCAGACATTGCTTCCAGCTGGAGCATTTGTGATGTGATAAAATTAGAATGCTAAGAAAACACACTCAACACAAATGGGATTGATTTAAAAGTCAGACTTCACAATTCAGCATCTCTGATGTGTGCTTCTGGTGTGTGATAGCTGCATGCAGTAAAGCATGCTTGTCATAGTAGAAATATGCGCCAAGAAGAAAGCCTTTCTGTGGAGCAGAACAGGCCCAAGGACATATGCCTAAAGGTGAGTAAGCCTGGTGTTTCCTTCAGCTCTTTCAGGTTTCACTAGGTTCACGCTAGGCTACAGGACCGTGGGCAAATGTCAGTGGTTAAACTTCAACGAAGGGAAAAATGCAAGCAGCAAGAAAAACAAATGTTGAAATTAAACCATTAGATTCGAACAAATTGAAACCCTCCTTGAGAAAGAGAAGGAGAGCTGATTCTTGTCACTGACTCAAGATCGATTATCTCAGACTTCAAATACGTAAAAGGTTGTTACAAAGAGAAATGTAATAAACTATTCTCTATGTGGACAGGGACTAGTATAAGACGTAATAGTAGAAGATATAACAGACTTCAAAAGCAGTGAGGAAGAACTAGGTTTGACATAAAAAAACCAATATGCTTTGTTATAGATTACTCTAGGAAAGAAACTCCTTGGGAGATTGTAAATCCCTCAGCAATGGAGAATCTCACAAACATATTGTGCAAACAATTGTCAGGAATTATTTGATACAGCTGATCCTGCCCTCAACAGGGAGCTGGACTAGACAAGCTCTTAAATACCCTCAGACTGTTCTTTTATGAATAACATGGAAAACAGGGACAAACAAAATTATTTACTTAACATCTGCTGGCTTAGTATATAGTCATACAGACAAATAGGGCAAGTTTTTCAAAATATTTTTTCTCCTAGTAGAAACGTATAAACAGTTGGAATCTGGCAGAACATGGCATGCTGAGCAATGAACTTTCTGCAAATCCAGAGCTAATTTATTGGTTACAAGACCTTGAAAAATACGATTACTAGAAACTAACTCCATTCAAATGGAGTGAGGGTGATTGGATTTCCAGCACTAATACTTACCAACATGAAGCTTAAGCCTAGCAGGACCTTAGCACTGCTTATAAGGGTAGGTAACGTAAATAATTTTAATTTAATAGGGTATGATTCTCAGCAATGTGCCTTAAATAATTTCAGGGGAAATCTCTGGGCTTTTCATGCTTTGCAGTAAGTCACTGTCATTTCAGTAAATGAACTGATCAAAAATTATCACCTTTCACAAACAAACAAGTCAAATTAAATAAAAAATGCCACTCAAATGCAAAATAAGGCAAATTCCCACTCAATTCTGGGCAGACACAGCTGGTGCAAGAAGAAAAGGGAATGTGAAAGTTTAGTTAGATTTCTAGAAGAATAAGCTATGTTTCTCACAGTATGCTGGTAATGTAGGATACTGGAGACTTATTGTCACTGGGCAGCCCTAAAACGTGCTTATCTAAGTCTGCGTATATTTGAAGTTCCTCTGTTCTGGGCTTTTGCCATAATTACTTGCTCATTAAGAAATAAAACTTCTAAATAAGACTAAAGGAATAACCAGATCTCTTTATTACAGTGTTTGTAAAAATGCTTGACAGCTGGCTGGTGCAATATCAAGAATGAAATCCTCACCAAACATATTCTGAAAGAATATTTTTTAGTCATCCAGTCTAGGTTTCCCTGGTCCATCACACACACACATAAGAAAGTCAGGTACCCTATTCAGGACATTTAAAAATAGAAATTAGAAGCAAATATAGGAAAAAGAAAATTGCTGCCACATGAAGTGTATGTGTTTGGTAACCAGCCTTTCACATGGGTTTCATATGGATGTATTTGGGTTTGGTTTATTTCCCAATTATCTTCAAAGTTCTTCTCCCAGTACAAGATTCTTTGGATAAATTCAACTGGTAACTTTGCACACTTTATTCTTTACAAAGAGAGGAATTTTGAGCCTGAATAAGTTACGATGTGCACTAGCCAGTAAAGTCAATATTTTTATAGATGCTTTAATGTATTTATGAAGTATATATTATTAAGAGGTTTCTGCTGACTAAACAGAAGCCTGAAAGCCTGTTAAAAATCACTTCATGGCACTTATAAAAACATGTTCTATAGTAATGTTACTGCACTGGATTATTATCACAAAAACACACCGAATGATTTGTACTTTAAAAATTAATTTTATTCAAACTCTGAATGTACATATGCGATGACGAGAGATGCATATATTTTGATGAGATTTTTCTAAGAAAAAATTCTAAGAATTTTCTTACAGTGAATTTGTCTGATGAAGGAAGTTGCAATGCCTTAGACCCCAAATTATAAGGTTCACGTACCTTAGAAAAAATGTATGTACTAATAGATGATCACACAGAATTTGAAATCTCTTAAGCAGCTTTCTCAGTGAGCTTAAAGAGAGCAACTGATCTTTGAGCATTTTGACAAGAAAACCCACCATCCTGAAAGAGCAGAACAGATTTGTTTGAATATATACAACCCATAAAAAATGAAACCTGCTTAGATGAGCAAGAGTTTAATTTCTTTTTTTTCCCCAAAGTCTTTGACAGAGTCAAAAAAGAAACAGACTTTCAAACGTTAGGAAAAAATTGAGAGCAACAGTTTTCTTTTTTATATTTAAATACTTCAGATACAACCACCAGGAAACAGATTTTCTTAGCTTAAAAAGAGAAGTTGGAAAGGTTTGTTTTCTCTCTCACACAGATACACAAATAGACACCAACAATCAAAAGAGCCAGAGTTCATGTTTAATTTTTTAAGTCCCCTAACCAAATTATTTTGTTTCTTAATTGTCACAACTAAATCCTCCCTGACCTTCTGAAGAGCTGGAGGCACAAGAGCATTCTCTATTTATTTCATGCATCCTCTTTTTTAACTGCACAGTACCCACAACTACAGCCACAAAACCAGGAATAGCTACTGTAATGTAAGAGCCTCATTGTGTATGTCCCTTACAACCTTGACTAAAGATGCTCAGCAACCAACTGTGTCTTCAATTTGCCATTTAAGTCACTCTATATTTGTATCTTTCTCCTGAAAATATTCTGCACTCCCCACTGTGTGCCGGCAATTCCAAAAACTTCAGAGAGGGGCTAGTCTAGGAGTCTATTTTCTTTAACAATCATTTTAGAAAATGTACAACTCAATCCAAGGGACAAAGTAAACTTCAGTCCTCTCTGGCCAGTGGGGGACAATTGACTGGCCGTGAGTTTATTCTTATTCATATAGTTTTCTGGTGCACTTATACAAGAGCCAGGCATTTTAAGAACTTAAGGTAGGTTACCCTGATTTAACTGTTGGCAAAGCACTGACACAGTAGGTTTGAAAGCACAACCCACTCAAACATGCTATTATTAGAACCAGGTGGGAAATAATTTTCCCAATTTGGGAACACTTTTGAAATTAAAAAAAGAAAAACTCTTTCCACTATAAATTGGGACAAAAAGTCAAAATCGCCACGAAGGCTGCAAAATGTAAGTCAGTGTAAATCAGTGGAAACATTTTAGCTACTTTTTATCTATTTTGGTTAAACCTCAAGCTCTTGATTTACATATTCTTTACTATAATTCATTAAAAGTTTGAGATGAAAAGTCATTCTAAAATAACATGTAACTCTCAATTAGAAAATGTTGAAATTATAAATTTTCTAGTGGATAAGACCAGGACCTTTCCCCATAACCATGACTTTCCGTGCTAAGCAACTTGACAAAATTGAGTAAAGAACCATACAAATAAAACAGCTTTCATAAAAAACAACTTCTGAAAGTTGTCTTACAAAAACTCAACATGGTTGTCCATATGCATTTCATGACTGTTTGTTTGGCTGCACAATGTCACTTACTAAATACAAGGTCAAATTCACCTGTGACATGGGAGGTAAAACTTAACTGAGATCAATAGATTCTGACAATCTATGCTTAGTGGTAAAACTACATTACCAGTTCATGCACTTTCTTGTTATAGAAAAGACACAGATACTGTAAAAATCAGGGTTTGTAGCTTCTCCAGTTTTTATGTTGTTCTTATTTCAAAAATCCACAGGTATTTATGAGATGTATATTTAACTAGGCAATGAAATTCCATTACCAAGACAGGATGGCCTTATGGCAGAAATTGTAACGTTTTCAAGTCTGGTGGTGTGTTTTTTTCACTTCTGTGATGAACCTTGTTTACATTTTTCTAATTCTTAGTAACATTACTATAAGAGCAGCAGAGCAGGATACCCTAACTCATCTTTCAGTGGTACTAGTATCTAATAGGTGCATTCTCCAGTATTAAAGTGATTTTTGCCCCAGAGATATGGTTATGATGTCAAGAATAGTTAGGACAAACAAGTTGGAATCAAGAGCATAATTACCCCCACAAATGCAAAGGTAGATATTAACTAAACCGGCTAAATTTAAACATGCTCTCTGATTTTTAGTACTATTTCTTTTCTTTCATGTTGAGGAAAGGAACACAGAAATGTTTTGTATAATATAAGGGTAAGAAAGCTGACTTTTAAAAATCATTTGCTGAACATTTGGCCATCAGACATTTCTAAGATGACAAAAGGTTTCACAACAGCAGATGATGATAACAGAGTAGATATTCTTCATCGTAAGTATTTGAAAAACTGACTGCTGTAAATATGTCTAAAAAAAAGACAAATGAATCAGGTATGTCATAAGGAATATCACCATTTCTGTACTTACATCTTAAAATACTTTCTAGGCAGCCAGCTCAGTGTTTTGGAAAGTCTACGTCCTTGTAAGCAACAAAAGATTCTGGTTTGATAAGCAGTAACTCTAATGTGGTTCTTTACTGTTATTCTGCAAGCATCCTGATTTTTATACGCTGCAATAATCAATCATTGCCTGCTAGATAGAAATGTGCTATTTCTAACGTTTTATTTTTAACACCATGTTTCATAATAGATCACATTCAATTCCATTTGTGAGCTCCCCAAAGCTCAAAATAGCTGTAAAAGATGGACAGTTTCTCGGTATGAAAAATACTTTGACTGCGCATGTTTACAACTTGGAAATATTTAATCCTTAATAAAATAAAGGATAACTGCTGTGATAATTAGAGCTCAGAAACACTGAGGCTGCCTACAAAATACTGGAATATAGGTACAAAAGTTCTGTCTATTTTTTGATAAATCTTATTCAGTTCTCTGAATGCTGATTTGAACCAGGAGGCTAGGACTGAAAGCATGAAAATTTATTTTTAGTTCTCATTCCAGGGTGAGGATCAAAGCAGGGGCTACATAGACCCCAGTAAATGGGGCTTATAAAAAATTAGGATGGGATAGTCATGAAAGCCAGAAGTACATATCTAGCATGGAAACCTCTGCTTACTAGACATATGGTTCTTAAATTGTCCTAAGTAGCTTAGATGGCTACTGCAATAATCCTAAATTACACTAAATGTATTGTAAGAATAAGCAAAGATTATATAATACTATTAGAGATTGTTGAAAGTTCAGCAGCAGAACAGGCCATATTTAGATTTTACATGCGTTTAATAGTACCACAGAGATGATCCAATATGCCTTGACTGTCTAGGATTCAATGACCCCTTGATTTGTGTGGTCATCCTTTATTTCATTATATTTCATGACAAAATACAGAGGCAAAGGAACAATTCACTACTAGAACTTCTGAGTCATTTTCAAGTCTTCGAACTTGGGCACATAAATCAGGCTCAGGTTTTCAAAAAGGCTCACTCTGGGAGCTGAATACTTTTGAATTCTGAACACTTAATCTGGTGCTAAAAGTGAGTTGAGCTGAGTTTTATTGATAAATTATGACCTACTTATTAGGGATAGAATCAGAAAAAGAAAAATGAGAGTGTATGTGGAAAATTATATCTAAGTACTCGTAGATTAAAGGTCTGAAGTGTCCGAAGTAATGTGTCCTTCCACTAGAAAATACTACAATTTAAAAAAAGGTGGTTAATTATATAGAAATGGTGAAATTAACACATTTACCTGGAATAGTAGTTATTTGGAATAATAAAAAAGAGGATGTCAACTTTAACCCTCTCAGAATTACAGAATGCAATTGTACCCTGTATGAACGTTTTTAAACCTAAAACAAGCATGTGTCGGATAGAAGAAGGTAGAGTTTTGAGAATCCATACTGCAGCCCTCCCAGATAACAAAAGAAATTTGCACTGTGTCTAGAATTAAACAGGAAAAAAAATTGTCATTTTAAATATACTTGTAATGGGTAATTAGATAATGATTTTTTTCACTTTCTCCAATGCTTTCTAAAGGATATTTTCATTGGCTAGTCCATAGGTATCTTTTTGGGACTTGTGTAACAGTCTGCGAAGCACAGTTGAAAATCTCATCTCCCAAATTATATAGTCATGGAGGTGAATTTTCTGTAGATGTTCAGCATTCACAGTACAAAAATGCTTTATTTTTACTTTTCAAATTCTTTTAGAAGTGATGAGGAAAATAAAGAAGAAAAAGGAAAGGAAAATTTAAAGTACACATTTCTGACTGAATTATTTCTTTCATGCTTTACTACTCCAGTCTCCCATCTCTTATTTGCAGCTCTTTAAAACGTGTATTTGGGAATATATTTTCCTACTGCTTAACAACTCTGCAATGCTTTTTTGCTTGGTAGAGTGATCAGATATTTTACAAAAGTACTTTAGCAGAGTAAAGAAAAATGTTTTCCCCAGAGCTGCCTGCTGGACTTGTCAATGGCAAAATGTCATGTTGTTAGCAATTATTTCCATGTGATAACAGCTCTAAAGCATTTAGTAAGCCCCTGTCTTCATTTACCAATGAAGCATTTAACAGAATGTTTTAGATGGATGCATGTTTGATAAAGGTTTTGGACATTTACAGCAGTCTTAAAAGTGCTTCCATGTTTTGTATGTGACTTTTCAGATCTAGAAAATCCTCCTGGAAAAGTCAGATTTGAGAATATAAAGTCAGACTTCATATTTCCTTTTGACAAAAACAGATGTCCATGTCTCTCTGTTTTACACATTTGAGATGACATAATAAATTACATATATCAAACCAGGAGAGACTGACAGAGCACAGAGTGGGTTTGTGTATGCTGTATGTGAGTTGTGGGATATAATGAGCAGCCAAAAGCTCAGTGTATTCTGAAAACCAGAATAATTCAATTGGAGGTTATTCAAACCAGTCTGAGTACAGACTACTACCTAATCCTTTCTACTGTGGTAACGAGGGGTGTTAAGGCTTTTCCAGAAAGTACCTAGAATATATGTGCTCCTTTTTCCCCCTCTGACCATTGTGGCACATAAGTTAGACGGGAGTTTGCGTCATTTTATCAGTGATGCAAGTGAAATTACACAGGCCATATATG
Organism: Steatornis caripensis; assembly: GCA_013398225.1. Lineage (NCBI taxonomy): Eukaryota > Metazoa > Chordata > Aves > Caprimulgiformes > Steatornithidae > Steatornis > Steatornis caripensis. Next base: position 1,319,697 of record VZSC01001602.1, on the reverse strand, counting down.
ACCTGGTTAGAAGTCACTACATTGTGTAGGAGCACACAACATGTCCATTTGAAAGTCAAGTCGATGTACATTTGATTGAGTATGAATATTTGTTTATGGAACATTTTCCTTGCAGGAAAAGACACTGGCCTTTTCTAAAAGGCACTCCACTCACAACTCCTAATGCCAGTATTTTGACTATAGTGCTCATACAGACCACATGGTCTCCTCATACTGATTCTGTAACATTTTTTTACATTTCCATGAATCCATAATATCTATTTCAGGATTTTTCTTAAGCTTGCTTCAGATAATCTAATGAACTTTTAATTTTATTTTTTGTTGACATTTTCTTTCCGGTGACCATAGTTAAGCTCCTTCTAAGTTTACAAACTGATATAAAACACTAAGAAACTTTTCTATCATTTAAAAATTTTGCTTTATATTTTCATGGGCATCATATAAACATTATGTATTAATTATATGCATATAATATAGATTTAACACATGACATTTCATAAATTACAGAAACATTCTTTATATTGCAGTATTGCTGGAGGGAGGACATAAAATATTGTCATTTGATCTGCTTTACGTTTTAATTGGTAGCTTTGGCCATGGGGAATTAATTTAATGGTGCTACTTCTGTAAGGAACCCAGGAGCCCACATAACTTCAGGATTGCGGACCTCTATCCCAATGAGTTCTCTCTAGCTTCCTGGTGTTACCCTGTGTATTATGTGTTAACATATCAATAGTTTAAGATCTAAAAGAATCTTCATACTGACTTGCCCATTCTGGACGATCTGTTGTCCTCAAATCACATATGCAGTTTACTTTTTTCTCCAGCTATACATTTCATTCCACAGTCCACTTGGGCACCAAATTGAGAAGCAAGTGATAGGATATACACACCTAAGTGTTTGATTTCTGTAGAAATAATCATATGATTGTATTTTGCCAATGATGCAAACAGAACTCTCAGTCAGAATGCAAATCATATTTTAATCCCCTTGGCCAGTGCATCAAGTCAGTCTCAAACACAGGACACTTTTGCAATAATACATTTTTTTTTTAATACTGCTATATCATGCTATTAACATAGACCTAAGGAAAATATTTTTAAGCTCTTTAAAGATAAATTATGAAATCATGCATCAGAATTGTGCTTATACTCCCACAACATTGCAATCCCTATATACACAACAGCAGTGTGTAGGCAAAAGCAGAGTCATTATACACTTTGTAACCTTTTCTCAGTTTAGAAAATATAGATTAGCAAGTAAGGAAAAGAGCAAGCACAGCAGTTTCCTCTTTCGTTGACTCACTGTCATTACTGTGTCAGGTTCTTTGTTTTTCAAGACTGCCTTTTTCCAGTAAAGTGAAATACCAAATCGCTCAAGCCATGATAAATAATCAGAAAGAACAACATTAATTTTAGAGCAGTGAGTCAATTTGTAGTAGAAAGTGAGAAAAAAGGGCAACCTGTTCCCTCTCCAATGTAAATAACGTGGCTGATTTTTACCTCAATTATAACACTAAGAGAAAGGGCAAATTCTGCTGGACTCTTCCACACCATCAGTAATAAGTCACTTTCTTGGGACTAAGAAGACAAAATGCAAACACATTTTGCTCTTGCTTTAATCGAAGAGTAAAGTCATCTTCATTATTTGATATGTAGCAATAATCCAAAACTAAAGCATATCGTTATTATTACCAAAGTTTCTATGCCATAAATGTCTTAATATTCTTTTATATAACAAGCAGTTAAGTACCCATAGTGAATACAGATGACATGCATAATGTTACTAGTAAGAAGTTTGATTATTAGAAACTATTTCCAGAGCTTCACTTTGAAAATGACAAGAGAAAATTAGTTCAACGATACACTTGACATTAGACCAATACTTCTTTTTCCAGGTTAGTTCATCCATACTTCTAAAATAAATTTCCTAGAACAAAGAGGTTATATGGGGGATGCAGGATATAATTATCTGCGAAGTGAAGGGAAAAAATATTTGCATAAATTTAAGAATAAATTCTTCCTTATAATGTAAGCAACAACAATAGTGACCACACAGACATTATGTCTCACCTAAAGCATGTGAAAGTAGTTCTAAACAAGATTTTGAGTTAAGAGCTTTCTTCTATTAGTTGACCTATCTCCAGAAATAGAAGAAAAAACAACTAAAGGATCAACAAATCTAAAAAGCCCAAAGCCCAAATTTTTAATTTAAGACTCTTTTAGGAAGAAAACAGCACTGGTTTAAAGGCAGGGAAGAGAAATTCTCTTTCTGGGGAGGCTGTATCAAAACAGTAAACTACAATCCCACCTCCCATTCCTTCTCAAATTTCTTTTCACAGTAACTTTACTTTTCTGCTGGTAGGATGACTTTAAAGTCAAGCAATAGTTTTTCTTGAGATGGATTTTGCCTGTTTCATAAGGCAGATCACTTTCTGAACTCCTGCTCTGCCTGTATCTCACAACTGAAGGCCTTCCAGCAGGGAAATTGAGCTTCTGCAAAGTAGAAATTGAACATGAATCTATAAAGTGGCAGGGCAGAATGTCAAAACAAAATGTTGGGTTTTTTCACTCTAGCAATTTTGCATTTGTTTACAACCTAGTTAAAATCAGAGTAAATAAGAACATATCAATGACTCAGATAAACATAACCTACATAACCTCGTCTGGAAAATTTACATTGTTAATTTTTTCAGCTAAAGTACGAGCTGCAAAACATTGACAAAAACTTAGCTAAATCTATATGGCTTTTAATGTCAATGAAGACTGTACCTTTCTCATTTCTTCAAACTAGTGTCTCTATTATCTTTGTGAGTATACATCAATGAACAATAAGGATGTAATTCAGAATAAAATTGTATTGCAAGTGAGTGCAATCCTGCCTAATATAAATTCTCTTCTTGGTTAAAACTATTTCCTGTACTGGACTTGCCACTGTGCAAACAAAGACTTAATCGATACCACAAGAAATCTTAGCCAGAGAGGTCAACCTGCCACAGAGAAAACACAGCACTAATTAGTGCTGCAAACACTTTTGCTTTGAATGTTTTACTTCCATTCAACCTTGAAAAGAATCTGATCCAAAATTAAAGTTAATTTAGATAAAAAAACTGCTTACATCACCAAAGCATTATTTTTGGTTTGGAAATTACATTAGCAGAAAGAAATGACAAGTTAAAATCTTTTAGATGGTGGAAGTGAGATTTCCTCCCCTTTAGATCAAGATGAAATTCAAACAGAGCTGTAAGTGAAATGCCGTATCACTGTTCTGTGAATCTCCTTCACTCCCAATATTCAGGCTGCTCATTTTGCCATACATCATAAAATGTATATTTATAAATGTAAGTTGCTTGGAAATTAAACTATAATCTAAAATTTCTAAGCATTATAGATAGTAGTCATGGCCCAATATTTGTACTACACAGTGCTGTTAGGACCTCAGACTGAGATTAATCCTGAGGGTTTTAAAAACAGACTTATAAGCTTCTCTGTCCACAAAATTTCAAGGTAGAGCCCAGATGCTGAACAAAGCTAATGTTTTAGGCCATCCGAAATAGAGAAGAATTGTGTAGTGTCAGCTGATTTATCTACAGTGAAAGAAGGGTAGATGAACCAGAAGTGTTTCTTCTAACCTGCCTAGCAGTAAGAATCATTCCTGTATAGTGCCGCTATCCATTTTGATTGCATTCCTTCAGGTGAAATTAATATGCAGAGTGAGAGCTCGTGTTCACCTATTCAGTTTTAACGTCCATGGTTTTTATTTGAAGAATTTCTGCCCAGCCTCTGGAAATCATACTGTGTCATTACATGTAACAGCTGGCTACATCTTCATTATTTCCCACAGTGGTTTATGTTCATGCTGCTCTTTTCCAAGGAGCTCCATCCACTCAGTTTTCTCAAGCAGCTTTTATTTCTCTCTAGCGGTAAAGGGACAGGAGAACATCAGTCTCAAGATATTGCAGATAGCCTGCTTAATGTATATGATGTGCTCTGGTATAGTTGGTGAATAACAGGGAGCAAGTAGGTACCTTCCTGAGCAATCAGGTTCAATAATGGTGTCCTGTTTGGTGTTAGATCCAAAGAAAGACTGGGCCAAACCAGCAAAGGAACTTTTTTTAAAAAAAAATAGAAGAATATAACCATTACTCGCACGAAGGCAAAATCAATTCTTGAATTGCCCATAAATCTCCAGAGAATAAATATACAAGTATTTCAGTATTTGACAGCTATATTCTGCCCTAGGAGTACATGGGCAGCTCCATTAAATTACAAAGCATGCAGATGAAGGGTATGATGTGTCCTGAAGTGATGACAATTTGATGATTATTGTGTTTGATTTGTAAGTCTACCCTTATCATTGAATTTATATTTCTTTTATAAGGCCTATTTTAATGTGGTTATACGAACCTGTGTCTCATTTCACCCAAGGCAGAAAATAGCATGTAAGCCTAAAAGCAGTATTTTTCTTTTTTCCGACAAAATTAGAGACAAAACATAAGAAAAAAACAGATGTGTCTACAGTCTGTCCCTTATTAAGTTCTTGTATTCTGAGATATTGAGACTGCAGTTTAGTAGATCAGGAAATAAATGTCCTGATGTGATCCTTTTCAACCAGAAAAGATGCTTTATGAAGGTAGATTATTTTTCTCATAAATATTTAACCAGTAAAATATTTTAAAATCAGCTATGAGGAAATTATGTGTGTCACTTTGGAGTAAATCTGTTCACTTGAGGAAGGACAGAAACATCCTTCCCTTTTCCTCCAAATCTGGAAGTTTTTTTAGCTTTGAATGCAAATATTACAGAATCACAGAATCACAGAATGATAGGCGTCGGAAGGGAGCCCTGGAGATCTCGTCCAACCCCCCTGCTAAAGGAGGTTGCACAGGAACACATGCTTTCAAATATTTGGTCCTTCCAGTTTGAAAGGGGATTTTATTTCAGATTTTCCACTGATTTAACTTTAATACCAGAAATAGCCCAAAATATTTTCCCGGGTTCAATAAAAAAATTTGTTTCAATATTAAGACACAATCATTCTTTCTCTTTCTGACTTTTTTGAATTGGTGGCGATTGGTTGCCCCGTTTTCCCCAGATCGCTACAAAAGATTCAGCAATTTAGCCAAATGTTGTTATAATTTCCAGCTGAATCCCATTCTTAACTTGAAACCATCCTTGTGGGCTTCCTGGGAAAATTTCTGTCTGGAGTTCCTACTCCACAGTAGCTCAATTAAATAGAAATACACTATTCTGGACATTAAGTGTCTCTGGAGAGGAGAGAGGTGGAACTAGACTTCTTTGCAAACATCTTTTCCCTCCTGAGCTTTCTTAAAAACTCCAGGAGTATCTCCACGGACTTCAGACAGGCTTGGCCACCCATCTTTGCTGAAAGGACTCCATTATTTAAATGGAAAACTGAAGGAAAGCAAACAGATCATAGGTGAAGTGGCCAAAAAAAAGCAGAATATAAATACATGGTAAAAACTCTGTTCAATCTTATCTCCCACCTATTTCTTCTACTAAAAGCGTGACATTTGGGGATCTTGAAACATGTATGTGAATCTGAAGTTCACTCAAAGAAAACAAAACCCCACAATATCTCCAAAGGTAAATGTTCTAAAAAGCCAGCATTTTGCTTTGCTGTTTGAAAACAGCTACTTTTTACTTTCAATTTTGAAACCATATCTGTAGCTAACCATTTAAAATATTTTCAAAAACCAAATACTTTGTTATGAGCTGAAAAGCAATTTTCATTTTCCCAAGATGTTTATTGTTTTCAACATTATTATTTCTCTGGAACTTTTGGGTAGATACAGCATAACTCATCCTCACCCTTCATTCAGCCAGATAATACATACTTTATACTCATAAAGAGAACAACTGCATTGTTCTCATGCATGGAAAAAGTTTACTGAGTATTATGCCTAATCAGTGTTTTAAGTGAAGTACATATACAGGATGCGTCTCATATAGGAGACGATGATTCCTATCTGAATATTTTAGTACTTTATAACAAAATTTATACATCACACAAAAAATAAATTGACAATTCCCATAAAAATAAAATGTAATTTAAACTAAATCAGAAGCTATAGATGATTTCCTGGTGTGAATAGACTGACTGGCATCAAAGTGTTCTTTAAAAAAAACCAAACACCACAACAAATACATAAAATAAAGTAGCTGTGAAATTCAACTTTATTATCACTGGCTTATAAAATTAGTTTCATTATATTATGACATAAATTTTGAATAACTGACCTTTGGTAGTTTCGTACAGAAAAACATTGCAGTAAAAATAGAAAAGCTAGATATTAAACAGGAAAATATCCATATATTATATTTCACAGAATCAAGGAATTGTAGGGGTTGGAAGGGACCTCTGGAGATCACCTAGTCCAACCCCCCTGCTAAAGCAGGTTTGCCTAGAGCAGGGTGCACAGGAATGC
>VZSC01001602.1:1279116-1303128 GCA_013398225.1 Steatornis caripensis | reverse complement strand
TCAGCAAACTTGATGAGGGTACACTCTGTCCCTTCATCCAGGTCGTTGATGAATATGTTGAACAGGGCTGGACCCAGCACTGACCCCTGGGGAACACCGCTGGTCACAGGCCTCCAACTAGACTTGCGCCACTGATGACAACCCACTGAGCTCTGCCATTCAGCCAGTTCTTGATCCACCGCACTGTCCACTCATCAAATCCACACTTCCTAAGCTTGCTGATGAGGATGTTGTGGGAGACAGTGTCAAAAGCCTTGCTGAAGTCAAGGTGGACAACATCCACTGCTCTCCCCTCATCTACTCAGCCAGTCATGCCATCGCAGAAGGCTATCAGATTGGTCAAGCAGGATTTCCAACAATATTTTTCAACAATAGTCACAAAAACTTAACTGCAATTTCTCAATTCAAGCTGTTAAGGAAAGCTTTAATTATTAAAAATGTTACAGATTGTAAACAGAAATACCCTGGTACGAATATCTTTCCATTTTCCCCATTCTAAATCATAGGGTAGCACAAAGATCTTATTTTTATGTATGCTTCCAAATGACGTTTCATTGTGCCTAAGAAGGACTAGCTTTACGTGCCTTGTTTAATTTACTTTGGCCAAGGTTCCTTTGTTTTGAAGATTACCTGAAGAATTAGTAGTTGAAGTAGTTAGTTTTGACTAACTTCCTTAGCCAAAATGGTGAATGCTTAAAAGGACAATTTTGTAGCCAGCGATGAGATTACAAAACTGCAGAATAACCAAACATAAAATTTTTGACGCATAAGCAGAATTTTTTTTCTTTTTTTTTCTTGAGAAAGTGTAAGTAATGAATAGGAAAATACGACACAATCCAACGATTTGGGATTTAAAGAAAAGCCAAAACCTTTTAAAGCAATGTTTTAAGAGAACAAGAATATCTACAATGTGATCAGAGCAAATATCAATACTCTGAATTAATTTATTTCAGAATAAACTTGGATTTGCCATATTTATTCATATGGTTATAGACCTGCAACCATTCTGGTTACAGACAAATTTTTAAACTGGCCTTTACAATGTAATCTGATAAACATATATGGAGAACTGGTAGGATACCTGTCAGCAAAAGCATGCTTGTACCAAAATCAGGGGAAAACGGCCTTTATTGGTGGAGGTTTTAGGTATGAGGCCCTCAATACTCATTTTTCCTTGGATATACCAGTTTTAAATAATTTGAAACAAAATGTGATTAGAGCACTAGTTCTAATCTGCAAGGAAAAATTTGGTAATTCTGTTGGCACATACTGCACAGAGTAAAGGTGGGATAGGACAAGAAGCAAGGACTTAGATAATATTATGCTTTTTCTCTAGAGAAAAGAGGAACCTTGCCCCATAGAATTTGTTTTTCTACTTGTCTTCAGTGTGGTAATATTCTAGTTATTTAAATTGTTACAAACATTTGTCATATATGCAACAGCTGTGAAACAGTTTAACAGTCATCAGAAGATTTGGCATTTAGATGCTACACTGAAAGGTCAGGATGTGCACAAAGCAAGTGTGCAAGAGCTGAGCTAGACACCATGAAGTTGGAATGTAAGAATCATCAAACTATGGAGTGGCTTTTCAAGTGACAGGCACTTAGCAGCAGATGCAACAAATAACCTACAAGTAGGCAGTATTATCCAGGTGAAGTTTTCAGCACTACAATGGAACAATTAGTTCAGTCAATACTCTCAGCAAAGCAGCAGAAGACAATGGAGAAACACAAATAGAATGTTTACTAATTTATTTTCAGTGAATATTTCTGAATTATTCTGTAGCTAGTGGAAAATAAACTTCAGAATGCACAGCATTAACTTTTTATCATGACAGCAGGCAAATACATGTTGGAGCCACTGAATCTGCTGCGTAACTAAGACTCCAGCCACAAACTAAGTTCTGTCCCTTACTGTCACTGCTAAATGGAAAACTTTATCTAATCAGGAACTCCACTGGTATAAACCAGACTAGCTCCATTGATATTAATGGCATTACAACGATTTATTCATCAAGAGATTAATGCATTGAATATTTGAAAATGCTAGACAAATAATCTCTTTTCCTAGGAATAAGCTTGACTGGGTAGTTCCAGTGCTTCCAGATCCCACAGATGAAACTATCTATCTACATGTCTGTAGAGGCTCTCAGATACTCTGTACAGTGTAATGGGAGTAAGGAATTAAACACAGAGCAGAACACAGTGGCTGTGGTTACATATCTTGGGTTGGTGCATATCCACTTTCAGGACTATATTTCTTTCTCTCTTCAAATCATAATGCAATCAGCTGACAAGCCAGCCATCTGTCAAGAATACATACAGCAAGTGGTGAACACTGTAACATGCTTTTATGGAAATAAGATTAAGTTTCTGAATAGTCTGTAAAACACACTCATTGAGCATGCTTCCTACAAGAAAAGCTCCCTGGGTTTTGCCAGCCAGGACTTTCCACTTAGCATTGACTGCCTCTGTGTAGCTGGATCACGTCTCATAGCATGACAGCTGAGCTCTGAATGCTACCGAGCAGAGAGACACCATTGCAGACACTTTCCTTCTGTTGGCAAAATCATAGAAGTCCATAGACTTCTAAAATACTTCAGCACTGGACAGACTCTCCAGTCTTGGGGAGCTGATAAAAACAGACATATTCACCCCTTTTGGCCAAAGGTATATCTAAGTGGGGTATATTTGTCTATGTAGCAGTTAAAAGGCAAATTTTGGATATACTTTTCTCAAATAAAAGCAAATTTTTTACACTTACAAGAGAAAAAGTGAGAAGAGACCTAGTGGTAACTCAGCTCTCACTGATGGTATCATGACAAAGAAAATCACAGAGCAGAGAACCCATTCAAGATCTATTTGATCGCATTTCATTAGATTGGGAAAGGTGATGCTATTAATAAAGCATCCGATCAGTATAGATGTATCTCAGTATTATCCAAAAAAGCGTGAGTCACATTCAGCTACTTGAAAGAGCTGGTAGAAATTGGAGTTAACAGTTTACAAACTAAGTGTTCAGGACTAACTGAAAGTCTAAGAGTGACAGTAGAATCTACAGAGATTTGGGCTTATCTGGGACAGGAACTATAGGAACTGTGTGTAGCACAGAGCCTCATCGTGCCACTAAACCAATGTGTTCTGTGTCTTTGGAAACTGCTCAGACTAAAAAATATGAAAGAAATTGTAGGAACTTAGGGGATCAATTTTCACCTAATTTCAATATAATTTTACTGTCTGACTCCTTTAAACAGTGGGGGGAAAACAGCATAAAAAAATCCTAATTGAAAGCTGGGAATAATGCTGTTTAAGCAAAAATAATTTTTCAATTAATATTCCAAACTAGTTTTAGGTTTTTGTTTGTTTGTGGTTTTGTTCTAATGAATGATGAAGAACAGGAGACTATCAGTTCTTGGCATTATCATGTACAGAGGTAAAAAAACAACTGCAAGATTTCTTTTTGCTATTGTTCCAAATAAAATCATAAATTATCACAGAATTTATGTTTGTCTTTAAATAGCAACAGACTATGGCATTATTTCCATAGTATAGTCTGATGACCTGACACAAGCTGAAGATGTTAGGGCTACAGATATTCTGACTTCTATTTCTATACTTTATTTAGCAAAGATACTGTAATTTTGTCTTCTTAAAGGAACAGATTTATAGTTTAGGAGAAGATAAATTGACAAGAAGGTTTGAGAAGTAAAATCTAAAAGAGGATTAATGCAATTGACATTTTCAGTATCATAAGAGACAATGCTGTGAAATTTCAGACATTTAATTATTCATGGCAGCAACAACTGTTGGGGATGAAAATAAGTAACAATTAAGGACCTTGAGAGTATTCCACCCGCAATTGTCTTTGTTAGGGCTTTTTCTATATGCTTTCTAGGATAATGTGCGATCAAATAATGAACAAGGGTTTACATTTTCATCATTACTATGTAGGAAGATGCTTCTTAGGAAAAAAGTTATTGAAACAAGTATGCATACACCACAGTATAAACTATAAAATGAAAAAATGCATGCTGTGAAAAAGTTGAAAGGGTTTGAGGCGCACAAATTCACTTGCAAAACAGAAATTAATATAATATTTTAACTATTATAACTGTTACCAAAAACTGGCATAAAAAAGGCCTATGAAGTATGTCCCTTTGCAGAAGAACAAAAAAAGACCAAAATGCAGTAAAACACATTTCAGAGGAATATAAAAAATCTAAAGTATCAAGAGGTTGCAAAGAAAAGGAAGTCAATATTTGGAAAGAAATTAAATGAGAATGACCTAACTTTGATCTAACAGACTGGTGTGAGTGGTTGATGACTTCCTTAAGTGGAAAAAAAGCATAGTCCAGTATGTGCTTTCAAAACAGTCAGTTAGCAAAAACAGATTTTCAAGATAGAAAACACAATTTACAATTGAACACACCAGAAACGATTGTGTAAAGATATCTTCATTCTCTTGAAATGAGATATGTTCAGCTTAATTCTGGTTCACCTGTTATGTTACTACGGAAACAAGCGAAAAATGTTAACTTGTCACTCTATAAAGCTGTGAATGATTGGAGATCACATCCTGGTCCTGGGATGATAGACTCTAACCAAAGCAGAACCACTTCAGCTCTGAATGTAACTGGAAGCAAGTCAGAGTCTTCTATGGTGAATTTCATCAGAAAGAGGAAGAAGACATTTTCATTAGCACACAGTATCATGGAGCAAATTCAGCCTTAAAGGTTCTAGTTTTGTTTATCAACCAGCCACAATTTCTGAGCTAGGAATTTTCATATTTTATTTTCAGCTAAGAATGCTATTAGAAAGAGCACAAAGATTAAACAGTTAATGCTTGTACAAAATTTAAAAGAAATAATAAACGATCTACTGTTATCCACTGATGTAACAGCTGATAATTTATGGATATAATGTTACTATAAAATACTTAAAATCAAATTATTAAAACTACATTTTTTAATATTTAGCCATTTTTTTAAAAAAAGTTAGATAAAAACTACTAATAGTTTCAACTACATACATTTATTTTTAATAAATCGCATTCAGATCAATCATACTTTCCTGTACCTAATCCTCTGTTTATATGCTGAACAAGGATAATTTCCTATCTGGGACTATGCTGAACAAACACTCGTTTCACCACCAAAAACATGCATTTCCTAGCACTTCTTAGAGAGAGCTGTATTAGAACAAACATGGCTAGCCCTTTGTAAACAGTTTTTTAACATCTGGTCTGTTAGCAATATGACTATTAACATAGGTTTACACTCAAAGCAATTTGTTAGTTTAGCCCCTAACACTGATACATGAGATCTTTTGAATACATAGTCATAACTGACCATATTTGCCCTTAGAAAAATCCAATTTTCACTAAAATACAGTAACATGTAATTTGTACCACATCAATGAATGTAATGTTTCCTTTTAACTTTCAAGCCTGATTTTAATGGGGGTTTGTGTATTCTTTAAGACTCTCTAAATAGCAGTAGTTCCATGGGGAAACACTAGCATAATATGTATCAGTTTCTATAGTCCTGGATTCTTGTTTTGTCTTATAAACCATATGGGCATCTGTTACTTATAAGGTGAAATTTCTCCTGTATAACATTCAGTAATCTTTCAGTATTGTTCTCCATAAAATAAAGAGAAATAATGAAACCTCAACCAGCACTTGCACCTCAGCAATCTCCTCCGTGACACACAATAAGGCAGATGGTTAAAACAATCCCCTTATAATAATAGTTTTCCTAGTGCTAGGTAAACATCACAGTTGTAGTACAGTGTTACATCAGACAGCAAGAATTGCACTTGCATTTTATAAACATTTGGACATAACTTCTAGGCTTATTACAAAACAGCTGATGTTAAAATACCTTTACACAGTAATTTGAAATGTGTATACAGAAAATACCCTCTATTTTTAAGACGTCCCTTTTGAAGGCTACATGCCATACCAGATTTCTAATACCAAATCACAGCAAGCGCATTGGTAATTTAGCTCTCATATCAAAACTGAGGAAGCTGAAATCACACATCTTCCAGCAGTTGGACAACAGTTAGCCACATTATGTTTCCTGTAAGAGTTAGTATTTCTGTTTTATGAGTAAGTCAAAATACAGTGCAATAGCATTATTTACCCATACTTAATAACAAAACACAGACTCACCTCTGTAATTCATGGAACTTGACTTTCTGCATGGCACAGCATTTCGTCAGAAGCAGGAAGTGTTTGCAGTGAAACAGGGCTCAAATTTATAGGATAAGAAATATCACTGAAAAAAAGTAAAATTATTGTGCGTTAATATCTGCAGCTGAAAGAGATAGGTAGGTAGTTTACTGTGTAGATATTTCTGAAAGAACAAAGATTTAGAAGCTAACTTCAAACAAGAAGAAGGCAACATTGGCATTATATACTATCTCTACATACAGCCTAATGGCAAGATTGATTTTAATTGTCAATTTTGTATTTTATGTGAACTTTATTTCTCATTAATTATGGTTGTAAATTAAAATAGTAGTGTGAATTATGAATTGTAACAGGAAGGTATGGAGCCAAAATTAGAAAGTATATGGTGGAAATCTTTAATTTCCTCAGTGAAAACAACATTATGAAAAATGTTTTTATTATTGCTTTAACCAAACTCTGTGGCATTTCAAAATAATATCTTTTATAAGGAAATTAAGTAAAAGGAGTTTTTTAATTTAAAAAAGTAAACCTCAAAATTCCAGTATGGTATGTAAAAGGTATTTTAAAAATATATTTAAAGCACACATAATGAAAACTATGATGAAATCAAATTTAAACTGACTTTTTTTGCCTTTGAAAAACTTGAAAATTATTTTCAAAGTAATTTGTCAGTTTACTTCCCTTATCCATTTAAATAATATGGCAGAGTGAGTATATTTATCATACTACATGATTCAGCAAAGATTATTATTTGCACAAAAGTAATATCTGGCTAAGTAGTTAAGCACCTTAAGTACTTCTGTGTGTATTACTTATTTATTATAATCTTTGAACGATGATTGTGAGATTCAGTTTTCATAATCATTCTGCAAAGAGAATGGTTAAGCAGAAGTAACATTCAAACATACATGGAATCATAAGAGTAGGCTTTTTATTTCCTAATAACAAGCAAACTGGCTTTATTCACAACTAATGTTTGGAAAAACTATATTCTTCTACAAATAATTGCATCCATGTAAGCCAGTACTGATGTTTGGTTTCAAATAAGAACATTGATTATTCATTGTTCATTAATCTTTATTTGCTGTTTATAATTCATTATTCTCAAAGGCTAATGATTACTTTCATCTGAGCGGGAGAGGAGAAAAGTAATACCATACAACATCATTCACTCATGAGAAATAAGAATTATTGGATAGTTTAAACAAGCAGTTCATAATCTATTAATTTATAGATAATTTATTTGCCAATATTGAAGCATTACAGATACATATTCCAAAAAATTAAAATCAGAAGTTTGTGTACCGAAAAAAGAGAGGAGTGGATTTTTTGCCCGGATCTGCGGTGAGATCAACAGAGATGGCAAGCTGAGAAATAGATTTCCATTTAACTCCCAAAATCTATGTAGCAGAAGTATAAAAAGGAAGAATTTAAAAATAATTTGTGTGGAAGAAATAATATTTTGGGGGGAGCAGGACATTCCCTAACTTATTTGAATTTTTTTGAACAAATTAATTGGAACAGAATTTCTCTCAGTATTTTAAAACTCAACTATTTTAAACGCCATTCCAAGTTGTTAAAAAAACAAAGTACAAAAACCTTTTTTAACTTGATGGCTTCTATTCCAGATACTGGACAAAATCTGGCACTGGAAATGTTCATTTGAAAGTATTTAAAGTAGAGTTATATCTTTTAATCCTGCTTTATCTGCCTAATGAGCCTTTTATAGTTCATGCATATGTTTGTCTATACTAAGTCCTTTTCAGCAAATCATAATGTAAGCCAATATACTGGGAAGAAAGAAACACAAATAATAAGCTGTCTACTCAAAACTTCTCTGAGCCCTGCTAGTCCACTCCTACTAAATATTTTTATCTTAGTTTCCCTGGTATTCATGTGCCACTCTGACAGCGCTGACTGGCTTCCATGGGCATTTTGCTTATGAATTAACAGAAAGAAAGAGACCCTCTGTGTGCAGACACGACTAATGGTACATAATAGTTCCGTAAGTAGAGATAAATTAGACAACTATGTCGGTTTGCTTTTGTGATGCTCCATCTGTTCAGATCTGTTCATTTTGCTGAAAGCAAAAAGCAATTTCCACCAGCAAAAGTGCTGTAACTTCAGAAACAAATTGGAAGCCCACAGTGGCAGGCAAAAGCAGTACATTTAACAGTCTCTTCAGGACACATGCCCAGACACCATATTCATCAGCTCTTAAACTTCTGCTGTAGAAACACAGACTCCAGTTGTCGGAACTTAAATGGTTTTTTCCTATGAGCTTGAGATCCTTAGGAAAAAAACAGCTTTTCTTCAGCATTTCAACATGACTGGAGAGACTTTTACACTGCAGCACATGCTCTCTTTCACACGTATTTCTCCACTGGAGCAAAGGTCTTCCCGAATTCTAATGAGAACTATATTTCAGAGTTTATCCACATTATTTTCCACTATTTAGGATAACTCTGGATAATGAAAAGTCTTATTAGTGGTTCCCATGACAACAACATTTCAGTTACCAATCCTGAACATATGGCTGGAGGAAAAGGGTGTTACAGGGTGTTGCGGCACTGATTACAGGAAGTCAAGCTAACCTTGGGGATGGCCTCATAATACTCCTCCAACCAGTGGAGCGTCCCAAAGGCTGTGGAGTCTTCAAACCTACTGATTAGTGCAAAAACTTCCCCCAGTTAGTCTAGTTGACAGATTACTCCAAAACTATTTCCTACATGCAAGAAATTGATGTTGCTTCAGTTGTCTTCCAGGATGAATACAGCACAGAGTCCAGTGCTAGGAATTTTTGAGAAGAGGTTGGCCAAAAAAACCATGTTTCAGGAATGATTAATACAATTGTTGTGACAGATACAACTTCATCTAAAGATACAAGCAAATCGTGATTTGGCCAGAAAGGAAATATCACGTATTAGACCCATTGCTATAGCTGGAAAAAGAGGTAAGCCTTTGGTGCACAAAATCTTCTAGAAGATGAAATTCAGTCTGTTCTAAGTATGCAATGAATGTCCTGGCCCTGTGATTCACTGATCTATAAGCCTATGACTCTGCAGTTCATCTGCCTTAAGAAAATGCTTCAGAAAGTTACACCTTTCTTATTATGAGTACAGCAGGTGTCACCCGGACTGCAAGCCTGAACAGGGCATTTATTAAAATACAAACTCTAAATCTCAAAATTAAAAATCTTCATTTTTAGCCAAGAATTCTAGCAGACCAGTATCCTCAGTCATTCAGGCATCTAACATTGACCAACTGGTTACATAAACTTACCTTTATCTAGAGAATTTGATGATTTATTGTGTGAGTGAAAGAGGATCTGAAGTTGAATTTTCCCCAAAACACAGTACTCTTATGAAAACATTGTATCCAATCTTTAAGTGAGTATTGAGGGAATATGAATACATTTTCTTTTCCCCTATTGCTATCAGGTTATTTTCTAATTGGTGATCAGCACTTGTATTTCACAGTGAGATTGCTGTCAATAAAAATGTTTAGCATCTCAGGACTTGGCTCTGATGTAGTGAAAGCTCTGAAATGTTATTGAATTAAATGATTGTCCTGGATTTGTCATGATCATCCAATCTTTCATTGTGATGGAATACCAATACACAGCACATTCCCGCAATCGGCATTGCATTAAATCCTTCAAACATCAGACACAAAAGACTTGTATATAGAAAACTTTGGCTGAGAATACAGTTAATTGTATTAGTTAATTTGTGCCTTTTATATTTTTTTTTCTAATTTAAGAGGGAGCAGGCATAAAGCATGGTATTCTTACTCTGTATTTTTTGTTGCAGAAATAAAACTGCAACACACTTTCCTGAAAGTAAGTTTGGAATCCTATTTGCAAAGGTGAGCATAAGCAATGAAAAGAATCATAGCACATGATTGCCTGCATAGCAAGAGACCAGCCATGATGATTCAAAATGCCCCCTCCAAATCTGTTTTAAATGTATTTATCCTAACAGAAACATCTTAATTACATAAAGGTACCTCTAGTTCATTAAGAAAAAAGAAATAATGAGCAGTTATCTACATTAGTGTATATACTTCTTTGCGCATATAAAACATAAAATGCTTTAACCTGTTGCTTTAATTTTCACTTTGCTTAAAGAAAATGGAAGCTTCTTTTATCATCTTTGAATGTGGTATACTCAGTCATTAAGTTTAAAGAGCTGGTGCCAGTGGTACAGGCTTAATAGCCCTGTTAAGTTAAACCAGCCTATTGCAGAATATTATCATGTTGAATTTCTGTGCTATACGAAGTCCATGAACTAAATCTATTCTGACATTTTTATTTAATTAGCTCCAGCTCCAGACAGTTTAGGTACTATGGATTTTCCTTACCACTTAGGTAAAACAGAACCAAAGGTAGAAGGTCTCTGTTAGCATCCAAGGCCAGCACACATATGCGCATATCTGTATCGGTTGCTTATGTCTAACTTTCAACACAAACCTACGTTTAGATGAACTCTGACAATGTACTTGACATAACTACAGTTGAATGGATCCCTTATTTACAAAACACTCATAGGCTGTGACAATTAGAAACATAATTTATTTCTATGCAAGCCCTTTGAAGTTAATTTATCTACAAGAAAAGTTTGAAAACTTTTTCCTGTGCAATGTCAATTTCAAAGTTTGAAGAACAGAGGACTATACAGCTGAGTAGGATTGAAAAGAATGGTCCATCCTTTGCTTCCCAGACTCACAGCACTCTCTTTTCATTTTTTCTTTGTCTTTTTTCTTTTTCTTTGTCTTTTTTCTTTTTCTTTGTATTTTTTCTTTTTCTTTTTCTTTTGTTGGTCTATAACTCTTTAGATTACAGGAAAAATTTTTAATGTGTCCTGACTAAATTATGCAGCTATGTCTTCCTGAATCCACAGAAAGCAATAGCCAAGAGAGTAAACTACTTTACTAACATTTACTTCCACAGGTACTGACCCAGAGGCCAGTGACAATAATTTCAATGTCATTGTTCATCCATGTGCATATTGCAAAAAGAGAAAATATTTCAGAGAACTACAATAGAGAACTACAGAAAAGCTAAAGATCATCCTAGGTTAAAACACAGAGAACATCAGATTTGTCAGCCTGAATATCGATTAATCTTATTCAATCACATTAAGCGAACTCAAATGAGATGTGATTGAAAAATACATCCAATTCTGACTGTCAGCACAAGGATACAGACAAGTCCATTGTAAGCATTAATTTTGAGTAGCTTTTTAATATCAGGTAATACGTCACACAGGCAGGAAAGAGGCATAATGGGTTTGTTTTCCTGAAGAACAAAGCAGGTTGCCAGATTTGGGGAAGAAGTGCTGAACAGAAATGAACTAATAAAATCTGGCATTTGTAACTGTAATTGCCTTTGATGGAGCAAGTTTTTCCATTCCAAAATAAAAATTTGAAGAATTTGCACCATATTCCATTGGGCAACAGTGCCAAAATGGGTTTGCATTCAAGTTATCACAAAGTGCACGTAGAGACAAGATTTGTCAAAACATATTGAAATGTGTGATGATGTCTTTAATGTATATCAAAGATGAACTGATCTACGACAAATAAAGTTAAAAACCATGGGCTCTGTTTGATGTGCTAAAATGCTGCATACATATCTAAATGGATCTTTCTATTAAGCTTATTGTCCGCATGACTGGCACGACCACATAGAATGTAAGTAGCAGGTATAAGAAAATCTTTAAAAATAACTAAAAGCCATGATTTTTTAATAATAAAATCAGAATGCTGGGATTTGAAAGTATCTTCTCTTTTTCTTCAGTCACGAAGATTCCCCATTTTAAAAGTTTAAAGTGAATAAAAATTGTAGTTCACAGAGTTAATTTGGAAACTGATAGCATCATCTTTGTCATTTATTTAACATTTCCCTTACTCATAGCGTTCTTTTTAAGGTGACAAGATATGGTAATAGTAGCTGAATGCCTTGTCATTTACATCTAGTCTTGAGATACAATTACTAATAGAATTCTATGTCTATTTTTAAAGTGTGCATTTGGCATGTTGGAATAATCTTTTTCATCTTCCTTTCTGGTCAGAAAAGTCACCACTGTGTAATGGTGTCATTTTTCTACCATCAAGATAGAAAGCAGTTGGAAGAGCTATAGTTTTATATTTTCTTCTAGGACTAAAAAAAAACATCCAGTTGCAAATTATTTCTTTCTATGATGCAGAATTTAGAGTGTCTACTACATGCAAACAGCGAACAAAGAATATTAATATATGACATATCAGAGACAAGCCTATACTTTATATAATACTTGCAAGAAAATTAGAAGTCTGTAGGGGGATCAGAGTCCTTGAGGATATAATTCTAATTTTTCAATGGAAAACGTAGAAAAGAAAATTTGGCTCAAGACTGACTTGCATATGACGACCAATTATCAGAGTAGAAATATATTTATAAACTGACATAAAAATAAATCTGATCCAAGTGCTGAATACCTACAAGAACTGACAGATTACATTCATAAAGACACCCTCTAGGAGCAATGGTACCTCTGATATATCAGTGTCAATCCCCAAGACCCAAAGAGACTGTCTGCTTGCTCTGTCCTGATATGATAAAAACATGACATAAACTATTTTTTCCTGAAGATAATGACTCTTGCTATGCATATACTGGGCTAGATCGAACTGTGGTCTGATATTTTATGACTATTTCATACTATTTGCCTTATGTTCTCTATTTCTGCATCTCTTTTATATGCATCCTGGCATAGCATTGCATCATGAATCATTGTGGGCAGATCCTCAGCTACAGAACATCTTTCTCACACTCTGTAGCTACCAAGAAGTAAATCACACTAGCAGGGAAGCTATAGCTTCCTCTTGTACAAGAAATTCTTGAGTAGCATGAAAGCCAAGCAAGTTTCCATCCTGCATGAATTCAAAATAAAACACATGAATAGACCATTCCAAGAGCAAATGGAACTGATTGCATTTGCCAAGGGAAATGTACATTTGACTTTAAACACACAGCTGTTTTTCCATACTACTTTGTGCATGGGGGCTCCATATACTAATTAGATCTGTACTACCTATTGCAGATATGATCAACTGCACCCAGATGAGAAACTATGTTTTGAAGTCTAAAGTAAAAATGTAATCCCAAATGTATCATTCTTTCTGGGATGTCACTAATGCATATACACTGCCCTGAATTTCTAGTATCAACAGTGACTTGTTCATTTTGAATCACCTCACTGGATCAAGATTTCGTTGATAACAGACATAAGACTATCTTCTGAACAGAAATACTTGCTACTAACTGTTAGTATGAAAATCTATCACTGAAGAAAACCTTAATTCAAAATTTCATTTCATTCTACTTTTGATTTAGTTTTACTCACATTTCAGTTCATTTTACATTGTAGGTGACAATGAAATGTCACAATGTCCCCGAATTTTTGGTTCATATATACTCATCAGTTTTTCAAAGACCATCAACATAGAAGGCGTTTGTTATTGGGTCTTTTTTAACTCTGCCACTTCAGCCAAAATAGATGAGGCCAAGACGAAATTCAAGAAAAAAACCAAAAGCCCAACAGAACTGCAGAGAAATCTGGTCCCACTGAAAACAGTATCAAAATGTCTACTTACCTGAATGAAGCCAGAATTTAATGTTGTCTATCTTGCACACTCTAGTTTTGAACCTTCTTGGCCAAACACATAGAAAGACTATCTGGTTCTCTATGAATGTCTTATCAAGGTATGAATGGGAATGTGACAGATAGTAGAAAGAGATTTTAAATTCCAGAAAAGTTAGCCACCATATTCCTTAATGAATAAGACTTGCAGTACCTTTCTGGGATAAATACTTCATCAGTCATTAGGGTTGATTTTGAATACAGTGAATCAGAGTTATGAATAACTTGGGCCAAGTTATTTGCTCAAGCTTGTCTACAGCACTGATGGAGAACCTGTAATTAAAACAAGGAAGTCTCCTATTAACTCCTTGATGTAACCTCTAGGAATATTGGAAAAACTTTAAAGCAAATTTCATTTTAAAAATAAGATTCTTTAGGGGCAGGGTGTTACTGAATATTCCTATCACCAATTAGAAGAGTAGTCAGACTTATCTCTATTGTTAGCACGGATCTTCAAGAAACAGATATTTCTGATTAAGATATGACTGTCTCTTGGAGGAGCTGGAGCAAAAGATGCCGCCCAAAAATGTGTTCTTATGTTAGTCCAGTTGTTTATACCGTGCTTTCATATATATTGTTAATTTGCCATGAAATTTTCAAGATGATCAGACAGGAATTTCTTTGAAAACAAATCTGCATTTGGTTAGATTAATCACCTGTAAGTGTTTTCACTTCAAACTGCACTAGAATCTGGCCGTTACTGTTACATGATTCTCCTTAAGGTATGATTGGAACTTTGTACTGAAGCTGTCTGAAACCATTTGAGAACCACTGTAAATTATTAACGAAAGAAGGAGCTGCCAAAGAACACACAAACCAGATTGGCCACAGAGGCAAATCTTCGGGCTTTGAAGATGGCCATGCTTGTCAACTGAGTCCCACAAGTTATATATTTTTAATGGAATACAAAATTCTTTTGTGTATGGGGTCAGGAAAGTGCAGTGTCTGCCCTTCTTATTTACAAGTAACATCTTTTGTAATAGAGAGGTTTTGCTTCAACAACAGATAGCATTTTCAGAAGACAGAGCAAATCTTTTTAGTTGGCAAGTCTGTATTTTCTGGTTCCTTCTCTTTTCCACATGTAAACATATGTGAGCAACTGCTCTGTGTAATGTAAATATGTTATTATTATTATTATAAAATACAGAACCACAACATAATTCAGATTTGGAAATGGTTTTCAAACCTTTGAAAGATAACAAGTGTTTATTTCTAATTTGAAATTAATTAAATAATTATGTTATAATTTATTATGTCTAAATTTATAAACTCTGTATCCAGAATCTGTCTCAGTACTATAGTGTGCTTATTCTTTGTCACTAATTCCAGTCAAAATGCTACACTCTACACAGCCGTAGATGAAAAAGCAATGACATGAGATAGGTGATTTTACTCAGAAAATTTTGCAATACTTTTAAACCAAGTATATTCTGTATTGGCTCACTGTTAAAATTTTTAAAGACTGTCATAAAATTATAACCATGTGATGAAACCACTGATAGATAAGGAGTATTCTTTAAAATTTGTATTCTACTTTAGCACAGAGCTTTGTTTCTATTTCTTCTAAAGTTTTAAATAGTCATGGAGATATGACACATTTACAGCAAGCAAGCTTAGCACATAGGCCAAGTCAGCCCTAGAGGCAAGTAAATGTTGCTGTTTATGATGTACTAAATCTAAGGAAGTGACCATGTTCGAAGCATTTTTGATGATTAATGATCCTTGCCTTTCTCAATTAGAATAATGCCACATAGCTGAAGGAGAGTGGTATATTTTTTATTTTCTCAGGTCCTTCCAGTAACAAGAAGGTATTTCCTTTTCAAGAGGAGCAGCAAAGGAGCAGCAGCAGTACAACCAGATACAAGCTGCATATGTTTTACTTACTGTAGAAAGAATACGCAAAAAAGTATATAGACAAGCAGGCATATACTATTTTGAAACAACAAGCAAAATAGGCACTTAAGTGAAGCTGGTTTTTTCCTAAATCCAGTAAATGTATGGAGAATGGATTCCCTTTAGAAAAACATTTACCGCATCTACTTGCAAGCAAAGTATCCTTTTCAATAACTGAAACTTTTTACTTCAGTGAGCAGAACAGGGAGACCAAGGACCTAAAGCTCTTTTATAAAGGTCTGTCTGGTAAAATACCATATATAGGTCTGATTATTGAGAAATAAAGGTCAGGCTTTGAACTATATTTTGGCTTTTGTCCCAATGCTAAAAATACAACCTATCCCAAGTGACAGAAAAGATTTGCAATCATGATACTCATTTATCTCTTCTAGCCTATGATATTTTCTTCAAATCAATAAATCTTTATTTAGTATCCTAACAGTAGAGAACAAAATGTGTGTTTACTGGAAAATAGTTGCATTAAAATGCTTAACTGAAAGTGGCAATCAGATACTTTCAAACTAGCATAAAGATAAAACATACACAGGAGCAGGAGCCTATTTCTGTGCTGAACGACCTCATTAGCTTCACTTAGAATTACAAGTAATTTAGGATATGACACTATGTCTCTAACGACACATAGGTACTGTTATAGTTCTTGACAAATTTCCAATATATATGAGATAGATAGCTAACAGTTAATGACCATCTATGCCTTGCCCAGTAGCAACTGCTGCTAGCAAACATTCTTAGTGTATAATATAAAATGCAAAGGAAACATCATTTTTCTAAATTTAGCAGTACTGTTTGTGACAGATTTGTTAATAATTTAGACTGCAGCAATTCTCGAGTACTGTATTACCCACTTGTTCACAGATTTTTTTTTTTAAATATCCAGGTATTCCATAGGTATATTATCTGACTGAGAAATGATTTATGAACTAAAAAGAGCAATACAAAAATTCATAAGGTGTGACTAGTAATTTAAAATACACTATTTTGATGAAAAATAAATCTAAAATATCTACAAGAATTCTCCATATTCCAAAATTTCTAAGCATATCCACTTTAGAGGTCCCACAATCAGGAGCTTTACACCATGGTATTTTACAGTTCTGCAGATTGAGAGTTCGCTCTAAGCTTCAAGAAGGAATTGTACAATTTCTTGCCGTGTATCAGGGGTATTAATCTATAAGTAGTCTGTGTTAGGAGTAGCTCACTTCTATTTTTTCCGTTCTAAATGGTGCCATGGCTTTAGCTACTCTCATGCTCCTATATGTAGAAAGGGAAGCTGTGGACTTAGAAAGACTGTCCTTCTAATCATATATAACCTGTAACTACTCTTAATAACAGTAGATTTTCCACAGCACTCTCAAAGATCGTGGACATGGAAAGAAATTCTCAATTTTTCAACTCTTTTCATTTTTTCTGGTCAAATTGTTGCCTCAAAAAAGAATACTCGAGTGTGAACAGCAGTGATATTGCATAATGCAATACAGATACATTTAATCATCATTGACACACTGATGAGGAGGTAGATGGAAATAACCATTGACTTGCTATTAATACCATAGCAAAGGATAAAAATAATCCTTTGATTTTATAAAAAGAGTTGGAAGGAATGGGAAAGCTGACTGAAAAGAAGATTTTAGAAGGTAATTCAGTAGCATACAGGGACATTAAAATTGAAAGAACTTCTATGCCATCAAGTCCCACCTGCTTCTGTTGTACAGAATCACACCACATAATCTGGTTACTAAGTTCCAAGTTAAACATAATTAGGGTTTTTAGACTAACTACTTGAAAGGTTGTTTCAGAACTTGTTTATTTTAATGATTGTGTACCTTTATCTAATTCCCAACTGAGATATGTACTTGAGCCATTAATAACCATTTCTTCCACTGCTGGTGTTGACCTTGGATCAAATATTTCTTATATCATCCTCATTTGTTTCCATACAGGACTTGTCTGCTCCCTTAACCTTCAGTTCATAAGGCTACATATCAGTTTTTCTTAGCAAGATAAGCCTCTCATTCTCTTGGCTACCCTCCTCTGCACCTATGCTGATTTCAGTTTAATTTTCTGAAACACGAGTGCCCAGAATAGTACTTAGCATTTCAGATGAAGTGTCAAAAGTGTCTTGTGAAATGGCATTCATATGTACCTTAAGAAATGGGTTTTAGAATCTCATTTGTCTTTTACAGAGCTTGTTTCCTAGTTAGCTGCTAGATTTGAGTATGACCATCATCAGTTTCTGTTGCTATTCATTCCAAAGGACCTGAGCAAAATACTTGGCAGATCTGGAAACTTTTCCAAGGTCAAAAAATCCACTTCCAAACAACACTCATTTCATAGGTTGCGCCAGTATACATTTGTTAATAGTTCTCCAGTGCCATTTAGATATCTATTTAACTGAGGTTTTCGTAACTGCAGCACTGCTCTTTACACTGTCATATCTACTTCAATTGATCAAGGCAGGAAGCTTCATAAATGTAGACAAGGTATTTTCCAGACATTTTGTAATTAGCATTGCAAGATGATCTATCATAATTGCTTTCCTGACAGTAGTTTCTCATAATTTATATCTTGATATATAATGCATATCCTGTAATGCATTTCAACCAGTCTGTAACTATCACAGTCAATCATCTTGGAACAGTATCACAGTATGAGCCGCTTTTAAGTCTATAGTAAGCGCACTGTTTCAAAAATCTGTTGTATTACAGTAGGTAGCATTGTTTTACAACCAGGCCTGCATAAACTCTACAGGATTTCACTGAATAACTTGCTTGTTCCTGGCACGTTTCAATCCTTAAAGGCTAAATGTCAATGAAAGCAATCAAATATTAATTCAAAATATACACTTTCTCCTGTTAGAGAAACATGACTGATGTCAACAACTTTGTTATAAAATGAGTGTCTTTCTTACACTTGCCTAGCAAGCAGTAGAGTTCCGGTTTTTAGCTGAACTTTCTGACATCTGTTAGTATTATCATTTAAGGAATAACCAGCATTTCCTTGGCCAAAACTACCGTAATCACATTGTAGGCACAACGGATACACGCAGCTGAGGCAAAATTTAAGTCGGAGCTTTCTATTGCTTGATACTGCCAAAGAAATGTCCAGTGCTGGCAAAAGAATTGACTCTGTATAACCTGTTTAATAAGGTAATTGGGACTAACTGTTTCTGACAACGAATCTGTAATCATAAACAGCTTGTCATTCATTCTGCTTCAAGTGCTTATTCTTGACCCATTGTTACCCCCTTACACAACGGGATGTGTGTCTTTCTAGTGATCTGGAATAGGGAGGAGAATTGAGTTAATATTAGCCCGCCAAGAAACAGTTTCACATAGCCACACAATCATCTATACTTGCACAAAATAAGGAGTTGCACAAAGTGGAAATCAGCAGTCCAAGACAGGCCAGGACAGTTTTTCTTTGCAGAAACATTGGCTTACAGTGATGTAAAGCTTCTGCAAAATTTAGCCTTTAGTTGCACTGCCTCAAACTGCTGTTCATATAGATAGTGACTGCTCTTTGAAATTGTTCACACTATAAAGTAGACAAAAAAATTATTTATGGAAAATCTCTTAGTAGTGATGACACTTCTGAAGATGAGAAACTGTATTAACTACTAGTGATTTCTAAGCAAGTATTCACAAATAATGATCATAATTAAAATCAGTAATACTTCCAAATTTTTTTACATATCATTTACAAAAACCTCACAAATGTGCAGAACTTACACATTTCACCAAACATAATTCCTTTCTTGTCAAATATTGTATAAATATGACATAAAGAATTCTCTTATACCAACCACCAGAAAAAGCGTGTGATACACATTTATCACTGCAAGAACTATATTCTGAGAAGCAGCAGCCTGAAGAACTCAGTACTTGGTTTCCTAGCCCAAAGGAAACACAGTCAGTCAAATACTCTCATGCTGCATCTCCCTGGAGAATGTATACAACCTTTTTCTCATTACTAGAACAGACAGAAATGCCATTCTAGTCAGGACTGTGAAAGTTTGGAATGTAGCTTTATTCTGGAAAAAAAAAATACAAAGCTGGAAAACTTACACTTTTGGGGAAGAAAAGGCTCCCTCAAAATTTTCAGCAGTCTATCCAAAACCCTTTCCTTGCATTTTAATGTGTTTTTATGATGTGATGTATTCTATTGTATTTTGTGTACGTTCCTCTTCCTTCTGAGCAGAAAAATTCTCATCATGGACTTACAGCCACCAGAGAAAAACAGCTTTATTATTTGATCTAGAAGGGATCTGGAAGGGAAATTTCCCTCACTGAAATTGACTGGGCTAGGGTGTTCTAGAGATGTAACTCTAAATACTTAGAGTTTAAATGTCTAATTACCTAAATAGCTATATGGATCTGAGCTTTATTTGAGAACAGTTACAACTGTTGTGACTTGTTTCTCTGAAATCTTTTTCTCCTTATCCTACACAATTCAATCTTTCAAATTTTAACGCTTTTTCAAGGTGAAAACACCCTTGGAAAAAAATATGGGATCGATCAAACTTTCAAGTATTTCCTACTGTCTTTAAAATCTCTCAAACTTGCACTGAAACTGAACAAATCTATACAAATTTTACATGAGGCCGTAAATTATGTTAACGCAGGATGCCTCTGTCACACATACAGGCTCATGTGCTTGCAAGTGAATTTCATAACAGGGTATTCCTATGCTTTGTCAGTATATATGAATGGCTTGTGCATAAAGGCAACCTAAAGTTTCTCTCCTCCTTTTTTCACTGTCATCAGTTTCCCTACTCTTGAATGGCTGCAATTGGTACCAGCTGACACTGGGTACTGGTTTTATGCATCTGTATCTAGAATCTTCCCTTCATTTTTAAATGTAGCAGAGGAGACAAACAGGATATGTAAGAGTGGTCCTGGAGTCTCGCAGTACAAAACTGAAGTCAAAAGATATTTTAAAGAAAGCAAAAATGACACTGGATATAAAAAAATCAAATCTAGGCTAAGGTGTGGTAGCAATAACATGAGATAAAACTATTAGCTATGGGATAAAAGTCTCGATTTAAAAAAATCCTTACAGTCTCACTTTGTGCGTGTCTGGATGTCCATTTGCCTTATAGATGTCTCTTTCTCAGCCCTGCAGCATCAGTTTCAGCAGTGGCTTGCTCAATCACCAATTTTTCTCTGAAAATTCCCACCAACCTAGCACCTTGTCGTCCTTAACTGGTGTAGCAATTGTAGCCATGGGGTTTCTCATTTTGCTGTACAGAGTAGTTCTGAGCACTGAGATAAATCACGGTGATAAGATGCGAGTTGCTGCTCTTCAGTAGCATCTCATTGAAGGAGCTGCTCCAGCATTAGAGCAAAGGTTAAACAGTTAGAAAATAAATTACTTTCTCCTAACTATGCGGCTTGGGTTATTTTGAGGTTTTGGCATAAAAATTATTAATTTCTATTCCATACAGGAAATTACTATACTTCATATTAAAAAAAAGAAATTCTTTTAAGTTTTAATGACTTTCAGTGACTTTATTTGTTTTTACACAATATCCACTGTGTTTATTTTGAAATATATTTTACTTGGGTAGTTATTTTTCATTACCCTTCATTTGACAAGAAAATAAATGCTCTTACCCTGGTTTTGTACAACATTTAAATAAAATGAAGTCCATTTACATTAATTTTATTGTGGCAAACTACTGTATTCATTTCTTTGGTATTGTGCTGCATTTTGTAAGCCTCCTTCCCCCAAGCATCTATGTAATTGCTTGCTATTGAAAATATTTTTAGTTTTATTTGAAGATGTTATAACCAATAGTCTGTATATTGAGTTCAGTAATCTTATGATTAATAAAAACTTAATACAATAGCCTTTGTAACACCAGTGTATATTAAAGGAAGTCTAGTGAAAATGTGGCATTTAATTTGTTAGCCTGATTGAGTACGTGTTTTCACTGAAGCAGTATACTAATAGGCAGGAACAGCTATAAACACATAGTAGTTTGATGTCTAATTTTCTTCAGCTTCTGTAGCAAAATAATTGAGAATCAGACACCTAATTGCCATTTCTGTCATTTAATTCCTCCTCCAGTATGGCTGTGGAGTCATATTTAGATACTAGGGTAGATGTGAAGGTGGACAGAGACAGGCAGATGTTAAACGGGATTACCTTCTGTCATTCAGCACCAATGGCTCCTGAGTAGTTATACGGACAGCCTAAAAGGATTATAAGTTCCATTTAATTTACGAACACTACTAGAGTGTGGTTTTTAAACTCTTCTAATGTTCTCTTTCTGTACTAGCTTTTACAGTTAATGAATATGTGAACCGAGTCAGATCTATTTCATAAAATGCTTCACAAAGCATTTTTTAAAAGCAGCAGCTACAAGATGGAAGCAGCTAATCGTACTGGTATTAAAAATCTTCCCTGTTGAAAAAAAAAACCTGCTCTCTGGCTACACATCATCCACGATCAGTACTTCAGGGGCTAAAGGAGATTGCTTTGGTGAAAGATATTTGCATATTTTAACCATAGTATACAAAGCTAACATTTAGCAGGTAGTTATTACTTCCCCAAATATTGTAAACAAAACCTGCTAATGCAAACATATAGTTACAGAAAAACATACATTGGAAAGTAACTCCTGTATGTACAAAACTGAACAGAAAAGATCATTATGTATGCCATACGACATCATTGTGTAGTGCAAGTCTTCCAGTGAGTTACTGCAAGTCTGAGCTGCTGTATTTGTAGTTGACAAATCAACTGTTGACACTGGATATTTTCCACATAAAACCACATGTTGCCTTTATTCCTACTACACTAGGACCTATTTAAACTCAGGCCTTAATTGAGGCATTCAGTCAGGGCACTCAGTCTTCACGTAGACTAAGTGATGTGATGGGTAGAAAGCAATGTAGTTTCTGTCTTGATCTGAGGAAGCCAAAGCTTTGGTAAAGAGGTAGCACAGCCTACTGCATGTCTAAGCCTCATCCCAAAACACAGGAGTAGGTTGCAATCAAAATTAGTATACGCCTAGGAAGGCAGTGGTAATATCAAAAACATTTTAGAAATATTTTCAAGTCAAGTTCTGATAAGGCTTAAATGCCTGGAGTTTAAATAGAGAACCTAAATTGCACATTCTAGTTTATACTGTAGTTAGAGAAATAGATATACCCTAAGTTATGGTGAGCCTGCACCATGTCCCACATTGTCCCATGTGAGAAGGTCTGCTGTGGAGCACCCCAACCATTGAAGCACCACAAGGCTGGGAGGCAACTCCTCTTCCACACCGGTATCTTTAGGAGAAAATCTGGTCAGCTGCCAGCTTCTTGCAAGAGGCAGAAAGCAAGGGCATATATACTCATATTTCTGTTGCTAAGCACTCAGCATTGCTCATATAAGTCATGACTGTTTCTGACATTTTAAATAATTTTTGAATAATTATCTGAGACATCAAGCAATGTCAAAACTTTTACCAAACCATACTTTCCCATGTATGTCTGCTGTTAAACACAGAGGAGCTGTAAGCAACTGGAAACAAAACAGACTTTCATGTCCACTGACCAGGAAAGCAGATTATTCTTAGCTCTTACAATAATAAAAAAACCCAACCTTTGGTGTAAGCAGGAAAAAATATTCATGTTTTCACAGTCTGAATTCCTTCCCATTTCCAAACAAGACTGTTAAATGGCAAAGACAAAGAGCTGCTGAAGCGTTAAACAGGACTAAAGGATGGTGACATACAGTCACATATGCTTATGTATATTCAGCTCAAACCATCTGTTGTTCATATGTGGAAGCTGCTAAATATGATATTGCGTCATAGCAGAAATTCTTGGGGGCAGGATATTGACTGTTCAAGACCAACCTGTTAGAAGAGGGCCAAGCTGTATAACAAATAAGGAAAAAATAATCCACAACTTATTTAAGAATTTAAGACAACAGAATGATACAAGAGCAGATGATTTTACTGGTTAACTACCAGTCACTGAACTGTCATTACTCAATTGTAATGAGATGTTCAGGCAAACTCTCCTTAGCTATCTACACCATTCATGAAAATATCACTTCTAATTAATTTCTATGTTTTAGACATCACACTGTGAGCCCTTTCACTGAGATGATATTTTTTAACTTTCAGTACTATCTACAGAGGTAGTAGGGATGTAATTGTAAAGCTTTCGCGAGTACCTTGTGCTTTGTACCAGCATATATAGAAATCTGAGAGACTGTTATT
>VZSC01001602.1:1244861-1279002 GCA_013398225.1 Steatornis caripensis | reverse complement strand
AGAGACTGTTATTAGTTCTATGAATATTTTACTTCCTAACATGTCTCCAACTGTTCTGGGAGAAGGACCATTATATACTTTTGTTCTAAAATTCTCACTCCAGTCAAGGTTTAGGACTTAGTCTGACAGTTGGAGAACTATTAAGGAAACTGAGAAAATTTATTAGTGGAATTAATTGGCAAGATAATTTTAATTTCTTTGTTTAGCAGCAGGGAAAAGATTAGAGGACAAGGTAGATTGCCTGTGCCACCTTTGTTGCGTTTCAGTACCACGACCAGTTTTCTCACACTGGCAGAAAGCACAGATGTTATGCTGTCCCTTAGGGGATATTCTGTCTGTATAAGAGGAAAAATTTCAATGTATCTTGACTGTGTAGAAGAGTCTCCTTGTGTTTCCTGAGGGTGTGAATAAAGTTGAGTATTTCTGGCAGATGAGAGTTGCAAAGGAAAAATAATAAATAATGATACATTAAATAGTGCTGGACAACATAAAACAGCCCTGTGTGATTCAGAACAGGAATGTAGACAGTTATTCACCTTTTGTATTTTACTGCATGACAATCACAGATATGCAGTATTCTGCTCCAATGCAGGCACAAAAGAGCTCAAGACTTGAAGGAATTATGCATAATTGAATGTTTACTATGAAAATGTAAATTTGTCCTTCTCTGCATTAAGTAACGTGCCACCTCTCGCAAAATCAGGTACCTGCCTAAGCCATTTCAAGGGTATATTTTAGGTTCACATCCACAACACAGTAAGAAACTAGAAAGAACTCTGCCTCTGCCATGTGAAACGAAATATGTACCAGATGATACAAGTCGAAAGCGATCTAGCTGCAAACTGGAACAGAGCCCATACACTGGACTTGGGCTCTGACAATAACACTTTGCCACTGAAAAACAGTGATACTGACTTTTCATGTGGGTGAGAAATATAGATAACAAAAAAACAGAAAAAATAACTTATGAATTTTGTTCCAGGGATAAGGATAGGATTAGTGAGATGGATAGAGCACAAAAGCCCTTTAGCAAAATATTGTATTCATACCTTCATTTCTCCAAATTCTAGAGTATTGCAAGACATAACCCATGTGATATTTCTGCAGGAACAGGTCTGAAGACCACAGTGTAGCAAAAAATTAGTCCTCAAGTGTTACATACTATTCTCAGCATTTCCGAACAGTCACAGCACTGTATATCAGAGTTACAGGGTTCCCAGATGAGATCTGAATCTATATAAATGTTTTCTCAAATAATGCAATATTAATTGAACACACAATTTCGCTAATAAATTATTGCCAGAGATGCTACAGAATGCTTTATACATGACCTCCATTACAAAGTTTATATATTCCCATCTATGAATTCTTAATTATAAAATAATCTGTAATGTACTAATATAATCAATCATCATATATATAAATCACATTGATAGTAACTAAATTATTAGAAAAAGTAATCACTATTGTATTTTATAAGCTATTTATAAGTATTCATGTTATTTATTTTTTAAATAGATTTTCAAAATTTACACTGGCAATATATGCACATATGTCACTACATACGTTAATTCAAACTGTGCAAGCAATACAGCTCCGAATTTTCTAATTTATAGGTTTCTAATACTGCTCTTTGGTTTATGTCACCTGTTTTTACCAACTTCAATATTTTATGGTATCCTTTCATCTGCAAGCGCATTCCAACAGTGTAGTTCAAATAGAAAAAAAATTGAAATAGTGAGTCTTTTTTAATTTTTTCCCCCAAGATCAGTGTACCTTTAGCATAGTCTTGGTCTTCTGACATACTTTGACTTCAAATTTTATAAACCACAGTCTTTACAATCATAAATACACATTCCCATTAAGTCAGGCAGAGAGGTGAAAAGAAAGAAGCTTTCTTACATGCCAGTATCTATTTGTGAGCTTAGGCTACTCAAGGGCTTGCATAGTTCTGCTACTCAAGGCCTTGTGTTTTAGGAAGGCATTGCATGCAGAATTCAACTGTGGTTCCACATCTGTAATATCACTGATATGAGCAGGATTTTAGTCTTTGTCAAAGCCTGGCATAGACTGGTGCTTCGCATATCTCTTGTGGTGTTAACAAATTAAAACAAGATACATATATTTTATATTGTAAAAGAATTTAGAGAGTAACATGAAGTGAGTTTTGTATACTAGTGTTGCCACCAAATGACAGAACTTGTTAAAATTAAAATCTTCCATCTGAGGGCAACATATGGAAATTTAATTTTATTGAATAAAAGCTGAATCACTGAAGACATGGCCAATCAACTCCAGACTGAAGTTCTCTAAACAAAGCAAAATCTTTATGTTTCAGATGACTACCGCAAAGTTTAGTGGGCAGAAGAAAACCAGACACATCACTAGCATTAAGGACAAGGAAAGCATCCTCTCTCTCTGCCAGCAGTTAAGTAGCAGTTTTCATTCCTCTCCATGATGAGCGTTCTTTGTAAACTGCTAATTGCTCAACACCTACCACACTGCACTTCCTGAAACAGGAATGCGTGCTCCAGTAAGGATGCTTTCCTGAACATTATAACAGGATTTAGTAACAGATACTTTTCCCTGCTGAGGATTAAATCTTTTTATATAGTTCTTGAGTCTTATGAGACTTACATAAATGCTTCACAGAAAAATAAACAAGTTTGATTTCAATGACTTGAATAAGACTTAGATTTCACCTCAAAAATCTAAGCAGCTTATGCAGGATACGTTGTTAAATGTGGCCTGTACTATGAAAAAAAAACCCAACTGCTAAAATGACCTTCATATTCTTCTGAAGCATATCATTACCTGGTGTGATAACTCTGAGGTGGCAAAAGCAGAGCTTCACTAGACTCGTGTAATAGGATCTAAGGGTCCATCTACACAGTCATTACAGTTTGAATGCTAAAGATTTGCCTTCAACTCGCCTTCTGTATGTATGAAATTCATCCTGGTCCAGCTGTTCAAAACACAGACATCTCATGCTAGGTATCTGTAAAGAGATGAATTTAGCTTATGATTTCTACTGTTACGGCTCAGAGAAGAATTTCGCCCTATGTAATGCTGGTGTTTGGGTCCTGAGTAGAGAAAGTGAAAAGGAAAAGCAGGCAAGAGACAATTAAAGACCTCTATTATAAACTATCAGAACAGCACCACTATATAACATTGTCTAATGTGCTGATGATTAAAAACTTGCCATTAAAAAACATAATATTTAAAAATACCACTTTGCAAGTGAATGCCATCAAGTGCCTAGGTAAGTATTTTACTACATGATTTCTAACATCTTAAAGGAAGCCTCATGGACAAGTAATATCCTTTTCAGGTTCCTTAGGGAGGAATAATCATGAAGACATTGCTATGGTCTCTTTTACCATCCCTCAAATATTTCTCTAATAGGAGTTTGAATATGGAAAAAAGCTACAAAATTCTTCATTAAAGATACATCAATTTGCAATAGCAAATTCCAGCAAAGCACAGAAATTGAGTTGGGCATGCTAGCATGACTCATGGAAGGATTAGCAGAATATATTCCTAGCTGGATCTGAATTTACTTTATTTTTCAGATACACTTTAATCTTGATTAAAGTTGTCCTTATTTTAGGCAATAGGCTTTGGCAGGGAAGAGAGAGGAATTTATTTTCTTTCCCACTGACTTTTACAGACATTTCAATCTGGAATGCTTGCTAGGCATCCCTTTGAGCCTGAAAACTACTGGCTTGCAGGACATGTAGTGTTCCTACTCTTTTTTCTCGTATCAGATTAATTTCTGCTTCCATCCACCTCTTCAGTTTCCTTGCCAGTTATGGTTTAGTGAGTTTAGCCTTTCTGCTATTCTTGGGTGTCAAATGGCAACACAAAGTTGAGACAGAGTTTCAGAAGTCCATTGCAGTAGTAGCACAAGATTAGCCACAACACACAACAAACCTGAGCACAGGAACAATAATATTGCACAACTTCAAAAGTATGGGGCCAAAGTGCATTCTCTGAATTGAAAAAAATGTGTTCCTTCCAAAGGGTATAGATACTCATTCTAGAGTCCTGCTGTTGTTGAGTTGAATCTTTCTGACTTCAGGGTTGCCCAAGAAAGGGGAACAGCCTGAGAGTTTTACAGGGAGAGAATTTTCACCCCCATCAAAACTGTTTCCCTAATTGAGGGATGTGAATTTGGACACACTATTTACAACTGTACAGCACAGGTACAATCTATTAAAATCAGTATTTTGAAGCCAGTCTCAGGTATGAAAATTAATAAACTTGCAGGAGGCCCAGAAGCACAGTGCAACTCTGAAATACAGTCTATCTAAAACAATCCAATTTAAAACCTTTCAGAGAAGGGAAAATTAATGGAAAAATTTTGTTGTTAATAAATTCCAAATTGATATTTTCCCTTTAAGAAGAAATGAAAACAAATCTTTAGATTTATATTGAATCAATGTAGATGATTGAATTCTTTTTGTTTTCTCAGCCATTGCATTTTTGGTTGGTTTGCAGTTTCTTTGAAACATTACTACAGTACTCTGCCTATTCTAAGAGTTACTCACTTATAAGGTATCCTGGGAGATACAGCATGGCCAGAGAATCCAGCAAATACAAGCAGAGTATACTATATATCTATATAGAGTATACTATATATACTATAAATGAACTACAACTTACACCTGGCGCTGTAGCAGTTTAGCATTTCCCATTTGAAAGATTAAATTTTCACAAAAACCTTTTGTATTTGTTTCTTTAATTTGATTCTTTTTCCAAGAAAAAGTCAAAATTTCTCCGCAGATGATGACTTTATGAAAATTCTACATTAGTTAAAATTCTCACAGGAAAGTATTTCTGTAACCATTTTTCAACCAGTCCTTAGCTCAGTTTGGAATCTCAGAAGTGAGATACAAAGCAATTGTGAAATTTATTTTGAAAATGCACAGCGTGGGTATGAAATCCTCTCTCACATTTGCACAGATCAGGACCAACTCATTCAAGTTCTGCATCAGTGAAGAGAAAATCAAGCTCATCTTTTGGACACTGAAATTAATTTCAAAAGATCTTGAACTGAATTAAATTTTCTGCCGCATAGACAGCAGCAAATTTGGTTTTATACCTCTTTGCCCAGGGACACAAAGCCTTATTTGCTTCTGAGTTAAGGGAGCACTACAGTTTCCTTATACCCAGATTTATAGGGATATATGGAATGTCCTGTAAAAATAAGGAAAGTGATCAGAGTAAGCACATAGAGCTGTATGCCAAAATTGAGGTACTCTGCTGATCAACATGGCACAATGAAGTTCAGGGTGGGTATAGCCATGATGCTGACTCAGAGAGTGTGCCTCACAGGGCTGTGGTGCTGCAACAAAAAGGTGGAGGCCTTGACCTACCTTTCTCTGCCTCTCTCAAAGTCAATGCCTGATGTAAGCAGAAGTGAAATATGAAGACAGAACTCCTAACAAGAAGTTTTTCAAAAGTAGAAGAAAGCCAGGGCAGGAGTTCAGATTTTACTTTAAATCACTTGTTGGTAAAGATGGATTTTGTTCCTAAATGTTTTTTTCAAGTCTTAGTTAACTTCTCTTACATGCAAGGGGCTTAGTAGCCATTTCAGCTCTTCCACGGTCATTTCAGATACACACACAAAGCATAAGATTTTAACTGTAATGTGTAAATAATGTAAAGATAAATAAAGTAACATGCAAAGTACACATTACTGACAATATTAAGCAGGACACTTAAATCAGTGGGACTTCTCACAAGCTAAAAAATTGTCATCTACTTAAGTGTCTAGTTGAATCCCAGCCAATGGGCTTCATTATACTCTTTATGGGTTTTATCACTTTGACCTTTACCACACGGTAAGTTTTGCCCTTCTTGTGGTATTTATAACACGTTCTATGTCATACTTGCAAAGGAGATTACCACAGATTTATCTACCGCAATTAGAAAAGGATGAGCTTACAGTGGACTGTAGCGGTTGCACTCCACAGAAAAATGCGTATTGTATATATTAAAAAAAATTATTTTTAAATAAATAGAATATTTTAAAAACTGTGCCATTAATGTCACAAATTACATTAATAGAATGCAATTTACACGTTTTAATTTCTTGAAGTAAAGGTGACTCAATCAGCATATAGAATCCGTAAGACTCGTTACGTCTTTCACAAAAACAATATCATCTAAGGCATTTAAGAAAATAAAAGTGGAGTTTTAGGTCTGATCATTCATTTTCCCATCTACCAAAATTTAATGTTACAATGAAGCTACAGTACGAAGTTTTGAGTGTTATTTTCTGCACTTGTGTTTCTCATCATTATTTTACTATTCTTCATTTTTTTTCAACTGCTAAGTCCTGCATATCATGAATGAATTATTTGAAAAACCATATCGGGTATTTAACTATTGCCTATTAGGACCAGTTTACCTAAGATGCATCTATAACCTGTAAAAGAAGATAACTCAGAATACCTGAAGTTAAGTTTCATTTCCAGTTCCTTGCCAGAAATGCACTTGTCTTCTTTTCCTGAATAGCTTACTGATTCTTTGCAAAACTCCCATAAAGTTATAGCTTTGGAAGAAAATAGCCAATATAAAAATTCAACTGAACAATTCAACTCTAAACAATAGTTTTACAATTAAAGAATTCAGACAATCTTGATTAGTGTTTCATGTATAGAACACATATGATTTTATACACATGCATGTGTACATGTGTGCTACATATATTTTTGGTATGTATAAGTTCAAGGTGACTTACAGCTAAGACACTGAATCACTTAAAATTGTAGTCACCAATTTACATAAGTCAACTAGCCATATGTAAGTCACACATCCATACTTTTTATGAAGTTCCATAGAAGCAACAAATCTAAAATGAGATGCTTGGATAATACTAGTAAGACGTACGTTACTCATTTGCTGAGGGTCATCAATTCAGCAAGTTGAAAGATAATCAATGCCCAGAGTTACTAAACTTCAAAATCAACACGGACCGAATGCAGCAAATAGAGTATTATGAGAGAAATATGCTCTGACATACTTGTCAGAGTTCTGCTAAAGGATATTTTCAAGACTGGATACATGATAACTTAGCATCAACGCTTTTTATTCTGGACTGTTAGCCATGATTTTATTGCATTTCAGTCCATACAAACAGAGGAAGATTATAAGCAGAGTTCATTTCCCATATAGGTACCTAAATAAATTATGAAAGTCATCTTAAGAACCAGCACATGGAACACGCAGTTTAACAGCATGGGCTGTGGCTGTGAACACTGCATCATTTTGTATTAGGAATCCCATTTTGCACTATGCCTGAAGCAGGTTATGTCTCAAACAGTTGACTGTAATGCATTTGAAACAGATGATGGACTATTATAGGAAATTAAAAGCCAAGATGGCAAATAAAAGCCCTTAAACTCAGAATGTCATTCACTAGCTTTTCTACAAAAAGGTTCATTGGTGGGCTGAATGTGCCAAAGTCTCTCAGAAGAGCACATGAACGAAAGCACGATCTTGGACCAGCAACCAAATTTTCATCTTCCTGGAAGCATTAGGAAACATATTTCAGGAACAATTTTATCAATTTGTAGAAGTATTCATTTGGTTTTGAAGTCATTTTGCCTTAGAAATGCCTCTACTACATCTGTATTTCTTCCTTTTCTATGTTGTCCCCAAGGAGTAAGTCAGAAGCCAAGAGTGCAAGTGTGTGCTGTATAGTAATCTTTGCCAAGAGATGCTAAGGGATATACAGCCTAATAGGAGCTCTGAGGAAGCATGCGTAAGTGATAGAAAGGAAATGCAACAGGCAGAGAATCTCATGGGGGAGAGCCTGACTCACTAGCTGTAGGGTCTGCAGTGACAGGACTTTGGAATCACCCATTTTTAATAAAGCAGATTGAGCCTCAATATGTGCTCTGAACTAGATGCCACGCAGAAGTAGTTGACAACAGAATATAATTTTATTTAGCTATTTAGTCAACAATTGTTTTCAACTTGAAAAACAAAGCTGACAAAATAAAATCATGGGAAGCAAGCTGGAATACTTCGTGAAGACTTTCGAAAATCCAGCTCTCTAGGTAGGATAACTCCCCAAGCTTTCTCAATTTAGTGTTTAGCACATGAAAACTTTATTCTGGTGTCTGTCAATGGTCTGTCTCATTAATATTATTCAGCACTGACCTTTTTATATGTAGTATTTGCACTTCTTCCTAACAAAAAGCAACATTTTGCTATTAAACTGTTTAGGTTTAGATACTCCGCTTAGAAAATCCAACTGACTCCATGGAACTGCTTAGCATTTTTCTAGCAAAAGCCTCCTACCTGAAAATGTTATAAATTGCACTTAGTCTATTTTGCCTGAAGTGAACTGGGCAAATATTTCCCATACTGTCCATTACAAACAGGAGGGTTTCAGCACAAACACGCACACAACCACACAGACATGAAGTCACATCAAGTATTAAGTAAGCACTCAGTCCTCAGCCATGTCCTACGGCAAGAGTCCAGCAACTTGTGGGAGGGCACCATGCCAGCCTAACAGATGGACATACATATGGGTAGTCAGGACATCATGTGAAGCCATCAAGTATGGATACTAAGGGCATCATTCCAACCTAAGAACATGAGCTTTCTGTGAAGGTTAAGGGGATGTTAAGCTGGATTTACCTTCAAAAATAAAGAAAAATTCCATTGCCATGTCCAGTAATGGTTATACTCTTAGTTAATCAGATGGAGTTGCTGGTGGCTAAAAAGAGCTTTTTTCTAACCGAATTATAATGAGGTAAAGCTTTAACATTTCACAAGGGAGATTTCATTCTGACAAATAAACATGTATTATTTGTGGGGAGATGTAGTTAATGATCTTGCACTGGCAGTGCTTTGACCCTGCAACACTATCTGGCCTGTGCCTTTTCCCTAAAGGAGACAGGAAACAGCTATCTGAGCAGCGAATGCAGCCCTGATAGCCAAATGCATCCTCCAGCAACCATTACTGGGAGGGTCAGAGTTGGGAACCGCTGCCCTTTCCTGATGAGGACAGAATGAGAACAGAGGCACAACACCTCCACACAC
This sequence comes from Steatornis caripensis, assembly GCA_013398225.1. Lineage (NCBI taxonomy): Eukaryota > Metazoa > Chordata > Aves > Caprimulgiformes > Steatornithidae > Steatornis > Steatornis caripensis. Next base: position 1,269,939 of record VZSC01001602.1, on the reverse strand, counting down.
ATTGCCCTGGAGAATACTGAGCTAGCACTGCTGATGCATCTGAGTGAAAAACACGCATGCGCATCCCACAGCCGTCTGCTGCTATGTCCATCAGCAGGTGAGAGAAGAGGTTAGGAGTCATGCCTTGTGAATTTAATTCACCTTTACACCACCATAACCCAAGGACGGGCCAAAGCCTGCTGCTGGAATGTGATTCCACCTCTTACTGAGGTCAGAACATAGAAATCTGTCTCAGTCATGATGGACTTCTGAAATTTTACCTATTGAGTAAGCAGAGCACACTAAATTTTATTGCCAAGTACAGGGGATAGTAAAGTTGAGCCAGGAAGCACTAAATTCCTCTTTGAATTGAAATGAGATATTTGGAAGAAACGTTAGAACTTTCTGAAGATAAATAGTACGTAGGTTTTGTTGATTAAAAGGACTTGTCTGTTTCTTTCAGTCTTGATATAAAAACATAAAGAGAGGGAGAACTGATGCTTCCTCTGGTGGTTCATTCCAGAGGATACAGCTTGAGTTATCTGCTTTCAGCTTCCAGATATTTAGTTTCTTTCTGCTAGACTCAACAGCACCATAGTATTCGGCATTCTTTCCGTGAAGTTACTGATTGGAATGCAAGGCACTTCTCAAACTACTTTTCACTAAACAACAAAGATTGACATCTTTAAGAGTCACACCAAAGGAATCTTCTGAATGCTATGCCTCCACTCTTTCTTATGCCCTCTCCAATTTTTCAATGTCCATTAAGAATTCAGATGCCAGAAAATGTATTCAGTAATCCAGTTTTAGTCTCCCCAGTGCCATATACATAAGGAAAGGTTGACTTCTTATTCTACCTCTTTACGCAGGCTACGCTGGCCATTCTGACATATTATCCTATTATTTCTTTTGTGAGACAGTACATTCTAGGATATAGCTATCATTTTTTAGTTTCAGCCTACATGCCCTGGTTCTATAGCTGTATGATTAAATTTACCATTTCAGAATACAATTGTTTGTGTTTAATGTCCCACTTACAGAATAATCCAAATTCTTCTATTCCCATTCTTCTAACACATTACTGTGTCATTAGCCACTTTACAACTAGTTTTTGAAGCATCCATACATTTCATAAAGTGATTTTGTATTTTCTCCAGACCTTTTTAAAGCTAAATAATGCTGTTGTGGTCATTTCTGTGGACTTTCACTAGAAAATCTGGCACTGAATTGTGACTTTTTATTAACGACTTTTTGGGAGCTCTAGGTCAACTTGTAAACCGCATAATGAGCTTTTCATAAATAGTGTTATCACTTCATTAGAATATTGTATAGCAATCAGTAGAATACCTTTCAAATATATATCTGTAGCAGCTACTTGGTTCGTTTTTATACGAAGAATATAATCATCAAATCAGATTTCTTGTCCATTCATAATGTCTGCGTTACAATACTGAGAGACATGAATTACATTCCTGTCAGGTATTCTTTATTAAATTAATCTAACATCACAAATTTCATTATTTTGCTTAGAACTGACATCAGGTTCATTGCCATACAGTCATTTCAACCACTATATCCCTTTTATGAATGCTGGCACAATATTAGCATTGTTCCAACCTTCTGGAACTTTTCCCAGCAAGATTTGTTAAGAGGTTACATCAGAGTTGTAGACTGCTGAGTTGTATACCTAGACCTTTGATTACAATTTTTCCAAGTTTGCTGATGTTTTGGATCTAGCAAAGAATTACCACACTTCAGAAATATTTCTTAAAGGATCTATCTGGTTGTTGCATAATGATTATCACATATTTATTAACAATTTTATAATTGTTGGTATTGGGATTTTAATGGACTTTCACTATTATTTGAATTAGTTTTTGCTTAATATAGTTACATATCTACTTACTCCCCATAGTCTTGCTCTGATGTTGTCACATTCCTCTGTCAACTTTCTGTATTTCATATCTGTCAGTTTCTATGGATGTGTATTTCCTTTGTACTTTCTCCATTCACTATATCTCTGTTAATTCCTATTTGCTACCTTTACTTTTGCATTCAATGTAGATGGACTTACAGCTAAGATTTTCAGCATTTTGGATCATTACTCTCTTGATATCTAACATTTTCCTTAATAATTCCAGTTTTTCATTCATATATTTGTTTGATTTCCCCGCTCAATTATTTCCACTTAGAATTTTCTCAACCATAGAAAATTACCCATTTAGAAGAATCACCATTTTACTGCTTGGGATTGTTCTTAGTTTGTCTACACTGATTGCGATCAGGTCATGAAAACCACCCCTAGGGCAGTCATGAACTTCTAGTCAAGTTATTCATATTTATCAATTCTAATGAGATCTTAAATTAAACATACATCACATTGGGCATGGAAACTTTCCATTAGAAAACTCTTTTTTCTTTTCACAAAAATTTAATATTTTACTAGTGTGTTTTACAAACCTCCAGTACACAGACCTCCCACCACATTTATCAATATGCATTCAAACTCCCACGATGTTGTGTTATCAAGAACTCCAGAATACCACATCTCTTTTACCTACTTTATCCTGGGAGGTTATATCCACTTGTTCTATGACCCCAGTAGCCTGACTACTCCCATCACCTTTCAGGATTCGCTTTCTCATGGATGAGGATTTCCAAATAGTCATCTTTTTTACCTCGTGATGGCTATTTCATACAACAAGAATCCCTCGTTTTGAGTATGTCTGTTCTCTCTCTTTAGAAACATTTTGCTGGATTACAATTAAGTACTATAACGCATACACTATGACTTTACATCTGACACTACATACAATGATTTTTTTTTCTACATTTTGGGGGTTTGTGTGTTTCTAACTACTGATGATCAACTCTCTTCTAAAGCATCAGGAAGGGTATGTTTCCCTGAGTATGCAAGAGTATGATTTTCATGAGAAAGGCATCTATATTTAGAAAATGTCACTCCTTCCACTTGGTCAATGGAGCTGGATGCACATTGCCTGTGAAAGTTTGCAGCAATGACAGCATTTCTCTTTTACTCAGGGGACCTGCTGTTGATCTGCTTTTCTCTATTGCCCTTCATACTGTATGGCCATTTAATGCCTTCTTTTTGATATCTATTAAGAACTGTATCACAAAAAAAACCTAATGTCCCTGAAATGGTACCGTGTAAGTGAGAACAGAATCTGGATCACTCCTTCATAGTATATTCTGGTCCAATGCCCTGGACGAATGAAACAAATTACTGAAATGGAGTTCTGGCACTTTTTTTGGCTTTTCTTTTTCTCCTATTCTGCCTTGTAAGGTTATTAAATTAGTTCTTAAAATAGTTTATGCAGTTTAATTTCGGGAAATAAATTAGGTTACTTTCACAAAAATGTCATAATCTGCACTTTTTCTGCAAGATGGACAATATTCAACAAACCTGAGCTCCCTTTTCTCATGAACATAATAAGACATTTCTCAGTTGAATGCCCAGAGGTACATAGCTTCTAATGAGGGTTTAGAAAAGAATAGCTGGTGGAGGGGGCGGGGGGGGGGGGGGGGCAGGCGGAAGACAAAGAGAATGAGAGAAAAAAGAAAGAGGAAAAAATAAAGAAAAAAGGTATCTTCAATTTTAGCACATACAATTAAATATATGCTAACTCTTAGCCAACTAGCTGAAAAATAAGAAACTAGAACCATTATTTGTCAGCTAGGGGCTTTCTTTAAAGATTGTTTATGTTTAAGGTATATTTAACCTTAAAATCATCACATAATGTTTGAAAACAGACAATAAAACTCTGTAGTTCCTTACTTTTCTCTTAAAAAAATGTGAGACAAAATGTGTCCTACCATTGTTTTTCACCTTGAGCTATACATGTGGTATTTTTTGAGTGCTGTGCTTTAAATAAGCTTACTGAAAATGTGAATGAAAAAAGACAAAGCATTTTCACAGTGAGATCCAGTTGTTTTCAAAACTATTCTAAGTAATTCCACTGAATTAATGTAAACCCTACTACTATGACCTTTCCTAATTAAAAATTCTCTGTCTTGACACAGACTGAAAAACGAATGAAAAATACTTAAACTAATATGTAAATGCCTGTTGGTACAACTGAAAACATAGTATAACAAACTCATTTTCATAGTGTTTCACTATTATTACTTGGACTAACTTATTACATTTTTTTCACCCACCTCTTCAACTTCAGAAAAGAATCTGATATTTCATCACTGACCCTTCTCAAGTGGTACTGATAATTTTGTACTGTCTACTGTCAGATACTGGGATACTCCGTGTTTACAGCATTACATTCTGGGTTCTCTTTTGTTAGTAGACATAAAACTCTAGTCAAGTATGTCCATATTTTAGTACCTAACAAAAAGCTCTTACTTTAATATGTCCTCAGCTCAAATGTATCATGCAGCTGAGCAAACAATGGATTTTCTATTCATTGTTAATCCTGAAAATTATTTTTAATATATTTTCAGTGAAATGAACATTTCAAAATACTAATTTTGTCTCACAGGAATACCTTGTGTAATGTAGAAAAAAAAACACTTTTCAGTACTGTACTTTAAAAATAACAAATATTTCGTTTTGAAAATGTTGAAGCGAAACATTTCAGTTTTCTTTTTCTAAAATACCACTGTTGCTCGTAATGTTTCCGTGTAAAAAAGTTCAGTTATGAAATTCATCAAGTGTAGTATATCTTGCATTCACTACAACTATATTAAAAGTCTCCATAAAATCAAGCATTTATGGTAAGAAAACAAGATGAAAACCATTGGGCTTGCCTCATTCACATAGTCTGTAACATCTATAAGACAAAAGAATGAAAAATCTTCCCCAGTTATTCAACAGTCAACTTGCAAAGAGTTTACAGACTTAACAATTAAGTTTTTTCAGAGGTGTAGCCCTTTGTGCAATGTGCCCTGACCTTCCACGTCTGACTGGTCAGCATTTGGTAGTAGACTGTGTGTGGTGCACTCAGAGGCTTTACATAGGTACAAGGAACCAGGCACAAGATACTTGACAGCATATGCAGAGACAAATATTCTCTTTAAGAAGTCAGAGACATTGCTTTTCAGAAGCAGCATTACTTGCTAGATTCTTCTGGAAGAAAAAGACAATGTGTAATAGAGATTTTAGATCAAGTTTAGGGCATAAAAAATTCCAAGTAACAGTCGTGTTTGGACATACCAGCTTTGAAAACTGCCAGTAAGAAGAACCCATCCAGAAAACAATTTCAGACCTACCTTTCACCCCCACTATGCATCTACCAGAGTCTTTATCTGAGAAAGATCAGTTTCAGACCCTGTTCAAGACTGACTGTAGGAACTGGGGCTCCTGACTTCAGTACTCTAGAGAAACCCCATCTGACAAAACTCAAATATAGTTTTAAGATCAACTGAGACAGAAAGAAAAAAGCCTATCTTGCAATTTCTGCACCAGCTGTGGTTTCCTAACAATTTTTCTATATGGAGCCTGGAACCTAAATAAGTCTTTACCTTTCCATGTACAAACAGTTTTGAACATTTTTCATTCTATGCTCTTTTCTTGATCTCTACTTTATAGGCATATGGCATCACTGCTTGTTTATTTTTCATTTCATTTTTCTTTCCTTGCCAAATATTTAATTGCTCTATAGATTCTGTACATATTTATGTTTCCTTAAACAACAAAGCATTAGGAAACTGTCCTCCCATGTAAAATGTGTTCAGCATTACAATTAATCACCATAGCTTTATTAGTGTAGGTGTAGATATTGTAATGAGCCTGTTAGCAATAGTTTTGTCAATGGAGTAGCATAAGAAACACTAGAGCGAGCAGTTGAACAGTATTTATCTAGCTATTCAATTATATTATAAATGGGATTAAACGGAGAGAAAATTAGATATTTATATAGGACAGTCTAATACTGCACTTGTCCACAGCCTCCAGAGAGTAATTTTTTTCTTAGTTTGCTAGTTTAAAAATTCTCCCCTCACCTCTAAATACTGTAAGTTAATACCTTACAAAACCTACATCAGTCCTATAAATCAAATCTTAGTATCAGCAACCATTTCAGTGACAGAATTAATACCTATTTTATATGGAGGGTGGAGCGAAATGTCAAAGGGAATAGGTCCCATTTAATCACTGTAAACTCCTTAATAAATATCAACCAAATGTACTCATCTTGTGTCTACCCAAACCCCTTAAAAATAGCTATTCAACTGAAAAGGTATATAATAAATTTCAACCTGCCATCTATTTTCAGTTGTTCTCTGCAATCAATCTTTTAAAAGAGACAGCCACATAGAAACATCTGTAGCATGTTCACAATGGGAAGTTTGTGAATTCCCCATTCTTGCCACACAAGGTAGCTCATTTTCAGTCAGATGGCACTGGAAAATGGTGACAGAAAGACACAGCTCAGAAGATACAGGTAAAAGATAAAGAGAATTGTACAATCCATTACCTAAAGTTCAAGTGGAAATATACTAGACAGATTTTAGTAGTGTGGGGCTGTTACCTACTAATTCAATTGTGAAAATGAGATCAAGAGTTTCTTTGTGTTACCTTCAGTTTCTTCATTTTTGATGCAGTTTTGGATAAAACACTTTTCTTTTTATGCCTCAGTCCTACCACCTTCAGAAGAAGAAATTAAAATAATACCTGTACACTTTGAAGGGCAGCAACAGGCAATGTTTGCAATGCAGCCTGCGATTCCTGGAGTAGATAATCTTTATGAGTATAAGTATTATAATCTTTAGTTTTAGCATCAACTTTCCTCCTATTCCTCACGTGTGCAGCTACACAACAAATAGGAGGCAGGGAGAGAAGGAACATCCAAGGGTGATTCTTTCCTTTGGAGTCAAATAAGGTCTTTACAGCTCAGGTGTCTCCCAAGATCTGAATAAATGACATCAAGTGCAAAGATGCAAAGAGCTGCAGGTAAAAATGGACAGAAATATTTGCCTGATATTTCTTTCATGGGGTTGTTACTGAATTGAGCAAATCACTATATGGTATCTCTCTCCATTAATCTGACTCGACATCACTAAGAGCTGGGCAATTTCCTCAGTGCAGATTCAGTCACTCTTCCACTCATTTTTATTATATAAACAAGCAGACTAAGTTATGAAAATCTGTTAATAAATAGTTTTAATTGATACAAAAATGGGCTTGCAAAGGCATTTGCAGCCCTTTAAAATGTTGCAATATATTCACATGACTATTTTCAACTTAACACTATAGGAATAGAGTTCTGAGTATGATTTGAGAAAGAAAGCACGTATTTCCAGTAAGTCCACCGAAACAAGATTCCCTGTGACATGCTGCATTATTCCCAGCTTATACTTGAGAAGAAACACAAAGGAATCGATTTTCAGCCTTTGACTCATCGTGGTGACCACATCACAATACACATCATCCCTCATTATTTGACAAACTGGCTCTCACCTGAATATTCAATACACATTCCCAGTGCAACTGTCTCTAAATGCCAACAAAAGCTCAACTAAGTACCTTGTTTGCTTAGAGTGGACCTCAAATCGGAGGTAAAAAGTCTTCTGAATTTTAAGCATAAAAGAAAAGGACTTTCTTCAGTGATAAGTCACAGAAATCACACAAGGCAGAGCAGATATTCACTGGGTACTGTTTTACTTCCAAATTCCTTTTCTTTCGTTCTAACCCTTCAAGGATACGAGGTGCTTTGCTTACCGGTCTCATTAGTAAATTACAACCAGTCATTTTCAGGTGTCATTCTTCTGTACCAGTCACAGCTTGATAAGAGTCTTTGCTTGCTTAAACAAGGTTTTAATCTATTTGTTACCAGAATCTTGACAACATATAGAAAAAAAAGTTATGGCTTGCTTCCATTTCTTTTTTTAAAGTTTGGCTGAAAGTAGATATGGAGCAACAGGGAATAAGGTCACAATTCCAGAAGATCACATGTGAAGCTGCTTCAGGTAAGGGTATTCTGCTTATCCTGAGGGCATTTAAAGAATGCGAAAGTCTTATCAGCAGTGTGCAAATGTCTTATCAGCAGTGTGCAAGAAAAAGCCTTATTTCACAAGATTTTGTAGCCCACTTCCCACCTTGCCTTCCATCTAATTCATCTACCACACAGTCCCTGTGACCCTACCACACTGGTCCATATAAGGAGCATGTCCGTGTCCTTTATCTGCCAGCATTTGGCAACAAAATAGATTATAAACAGTAGTCTGGGCCAAAGAAGACTTCAGTTATCAGTGTTTCATATGCTTCTAGGGGACTTGTTACTACTTGTATTTGCCATGCTGGGCACGGTGGACAATACCCACAGCCTCAGCCTTGCTGAATGCCCACACAAAGCAGGACAGTTTCCTTTCCCAAGATGATAGCATACATTTCATTTCATTAAATTCCCTTTACTTTCTGGCTGAACAAGTATTGCCCTGGACATCAATAAACAGTCACCAACTTTCTGAGGCCTGCCCCAATCTGGAAGAGAGAGATGTAGAGAGAAGTAGAGAGAGATGCTTCTTTCATCCACGAAGGAGGAAGAGAATATTGGATTTGGGGAGTTACGGAGTTAGTAGAAAACCATGCCTTTGCTTCCCATCCCAAAGACGAAGAGTCCATGAAGGATGAATAAAGTCCAGAGAAGGTCTTCTGATCTTCCACATTAATTCTCCCTCAGATTATCTCTCTTTTCTTTCCCCAAAGAAGTTCTTATTAACATTGGGCAATCCCCATGAGCCATGCTACGATGAAAGGACAAATAAGGCTGTAAATATGAACACAAGATAACAAAATTACATTGGTTATGTTTATGTATGTTTACATGATGTTCTTTGTTCTTTTTATTTATGTAAGTCAATTCTTCCTTAACAGAGAAATATTAAGTTTCTACTTGGCAGAACAGTGACCAGAGTCTAATAATGTCAGAGTAACTAGTCAAAAATGAACCTATGAAAACAATACATATTTCACTTCATTACTAACAAAATAGGAACTATGCAGACTTTTCTGTGCTCCTTTTCAGCAAAATGCTGATAGAATTAAGAATAAGCTTAATACACAAATTAATATGAAATGTATATAGTTACATTTCTACTATAATTGATAGTTTAAGATTTTAAATTAAAATGTAAGGTGTAAAATCTATGTTTGCAACTAATATGTTTAAAGTTTGTGCCTCTGAAAAAGGCATTTTGAGCATTTATTTTGATGACAAAATGTGAATCATAGTGGGGAAGTGGGGGTTAGTAACTTCCAAAATAAACATGCTGATTATTTAATAAAAGTGCAAAGAATATTCAGCTTCCTTCTCTTGGCCCTATATTATCATAAAATTGTCACACTGCAGAAGTGTTTCATTCAGATCTGTCTTCAAACAGAGAACAGGACAGCCTAGCTCTAGAGACATGTACAGTATACCTGCCTCTAATTTTGAACTCTTTTTGGTCTTGTTCTAGTAGGCAAGCTGTTGTTGGCTCTTCCTTTGTTCTGTTTTGATTTGTTCCTTCTCACCTTCATTTTTAAATGAGAAGAAGTGGCTATGGATTGTACAGATACCTACACTGGACTACTTGTAGGTTGCAGCAGTAAAAAATTATCATAATCCCAGAAAACTCTTGTATGAGGTCAACCTGTCCAGAAATATATATATGCATACAGAGGACATACTCAACATCTTTCTTTCTACAGCCCTAGTCAGTTGTCCACAGCACCTCTAGTAGCAAAAATTATCTGAGAAATAATAAATGCTTTGATGCAGGGAGCCAGGATTAGTTGCAAAATACGTTGGAACCAGTCTTGGCCTCAGTAAAGGCAGTCGTCAAATCTGTACTGAGGTGAGGAATCTGAATTTTTTAATGGTGAAATGCAGATAGCAACTGTTAGACTCATTCAGGGCACCAGGGCTGCAGAGCCATCCTATACAACCACTATGGATTTTCAAGGGTCCCTGTTGTGTGAAACATGGGGCTTCTGCAGAATTAGCACAATTACTGAAATGCCACGTCTTTCAGGCATCCTTTGAGCTTGGCACATATAATGGCCTGTGAAAAATTTGTTCCCAGAAAGGCTGAATCAAAACAGTTGTTTGGGATGTGCCATTTTTCAAAGTTTGCGTGTCAGAGTTTTGCTTATGAGACTGGAGGCTCTTGTAATTTGAAATGCCTTCTCTGTTGTATTAATTGTATTGTCCTCTCCCAATTGCTCATAAATGGAGCTATGACAATTCAAATAAATGACTGCAGTTGTATCTAGAAGATGCAACCTGATAAAAACCTGTCCTCAAATCTTCTATAGAAAATCACTGGAAACATAAATAGATTTTATGAACCAGATTAACTGGTTTGATGTGCCTGCTTTGAACTGCTCTCATGAAGCAAGTCAACTTTAAACACTATGCAGCCAGGTATTTAAATAGTCATTGCCTAACCAGAATTGCTCAAATGGTGCAATATATCCTTATATAATCCTAATATATCCTAAATCTTTATTTCTTAACTATTTATTGTCACTTCTGTAAACATTTTGGCAGTTATTTGTTTCACAACAGCCTGTCTCTTAGCATGTGGAGGAAAAGAAGGCTATCAGGAGTAGTCAACATGGGGAAATCCTGCTTGACGATTATGATAATCTGATAGCCTTCTATGATGGCATAACTGGCTGGGTACATGAGGGGAGAGCAGTGGATGTTGTCTACCTCGACTTCAGCAAGGCTTTTGGCACTGTCTCCCACAACATCCTCACAGGTAAGCTTAGGAAGTGTGGGCTAGAGGTGAGGTGGATCGAGAACCGGCTGAATGGCAGAGCTCAGCAGGTTGTAATCAGTGGCACAGAGTCTAGTTGGAGGCCTGTGACTAGCGGTGTTCCCCAGGGGTCGGTACTGGGTCCAGCCCTGTTCAACCTATTCATCAACAACCTGGATGAAGGGACAGAGTGTACCCTCAGCAAGTTTGCTGATGATACAAAGCTAGGGGGGAGTGTCTGACTCACCGGAAGGCTGTGCTGCAATTCAGCATGGCCTGGACAGGCTAGAGAGCTGGGCGGAGAGGAACGTGATGAAGTTCAATAAGGGCAAGTGTAGGGTCCCGCACCTGGGGAGGAATAACGCCATGCACCACTACAGATTGGGGTGTCACCTGCTGGAGAGCAGCTCTGTGGAGAAGGACCTGGGAGTGCTGGTGGACAACAGGTTCACCATGAGCCAGCAATGTGCCCTCGTGGCCAAGGCGGCCAATAGCATCCTGGGGTGCATTAAGTAGAGTGTGGCCAACAGGTGATCCTCCCTGTCTACTCTGCCGTGGTGAGGCCACATCTGGAGTACTGTGTCCAGTTCTGGGCTCCCCAGTTCAAGAGAGACAGAGAACAACTGGAGAGAGTCCAGCAGAAGGCTACAATGATGATGAAGGGACTGGAGCACTTGGATTTCTTTGTTCTTTCATAGCTGAGTTCAACTGGGCTGTATCAGTGTTGAGTGTAACAGGGCCGAGTCTCCTTCTCTGGAGATACTCAAAACCTGCCTGGATGCATTCCTGTGCACCCTGCTCTAGGCGAACCTGCTTTAGCAGGGGGGTTGGACCAGACAATGTCCAGAGGTCCCTTCCAAACCCTACCATTCTGTGATTTTGTGATTCTGTCTGGTCTTGTTAAATCATACTGTTGAATACATCACTACAGAATCATACATCATATCCACACAGCACACAGGGGATCAGAATCTTTTCTTCACATATGGATATTTTGTGACTATTTAACTAGATGAAAAAGTGGGCTTTAAAATGCCACAGACAAAAGAAAACAAGCCCTTATAACCACAAAATTCAAGCTAACAAGAAAATATTCAGCTTTTTCTCTTTATCACCTCCAACGAAGATAACAAGACAGCATAAGAGGTATATTTCATTACTCCCCAATAGTGATCTTCAGAAAATTCAGACATATTGCTGGATATTGAATCTATTAATTATAAAGGTATAATTTTCATAATTATTCTGATTATATCATCCACTTGCACTGTGCCATTAGATGAGAAATGCAAATTCCAGAAAGTTTATTAAAATTTTTATTGCTCATCAGAAGCATTTCTTACTCTTGAAATATCCAATACAGAGACAAAACAAGGAAAACACGCTGAGTGTAATGAAAAGCAGTGGAATGCCAGAGTGCAAATACTGAATAAGATTGTTTATAAACAAGCTACTTCTTAATATTTCTTTATTGCTATCAACTCCAACAACTCAAAGCTTATCTTATGAATTTGCTAGTATTCTTGCTTTGTGCACAACTCTTATTTTTCAGTCATACTAGGGTCTTCCTTGTTATTTTGTATTTTGTATTTCCTTATTGCCATATCAATAGAGATAGATACTGATAAGTGTATAGCAAACAGTTTCTGTACGAAAGACAAACAACAGTGACTGCAACAGGCATTGTATCGTGGTTAAGTTGCAAATTCCAATTCGAGTCATTCACACAAAGTAAACATTCTATGCCTCTTAAAAAGCCCAAGCGTCTTGGAAAAACTTCAGACTAAGGAACTACACAGGACTCATTAGCCTGCTGGTGCAATTCAAAGGAACTATGCTGAATTATACCAGGCATGAATCTTTCCCATTTTTCATTCCCAAAATATTTCCTCATACAGCTTAAATTTTTAACCCTGTGCTCTTTTTGCCATGTTCTTAAGCTGTGGACTGTTAAACAGCTTCTGCATCTCCCCAGAGATGCAAATCCCTAGCTCCAGTACAAATGAGGTTTGTAAATGCTTGAGGCGGAATGTTCTACATAAACAGGAGATAGTGTCATTACTTAGCACTATGGGAAGCATTTCAAAAGCTCAAACATCCTTGCCTTCAAAAGCAGGAAAATTTTTAAAGTCTGAAACTCCTCATCATCCTTGTTTGCAAAAACTGGTAAACATTTGATCGACTGGAGTTCAGTGTTTTTCAAAGCCAAGCACGCCTCAGCCTAGCCCTACCTCCAGTCCTTTGTGTTAAAAGTGTCCGATTAGGGGATATCTGCTTAACCTATAAATCTACATGTCAAAACTCAGTCCTTGTCATGAAATAGTATTTCCTTCTAAGTGAATCAACAAATATAATTTTGACTGTTTAAACTCAATATGCATTTTTATTAGCTAAAACCACAAAGATTATTTCTAAATTCTCTTCAGATTCTCTGTTTAACCAGCCTATGTTGCAATGCTTGGCCTGCAGCACTTCTATTTTTAGCTCTAATGGAACAGTCTTAAATTGCTTATTTTCTGTTTACTAAAGTCATTGAGTTTGTAACCATGGCAACTGTGGCAAGTGCCACAGCTTAACTGTTTTATTAAATGGATTGAAGGTACAGCTGCAAAACTTCAAAGGTCAGCATGTCAATTTTATACATGGCTCAAACTGCCATATATACCACATTATAGCAAGTACTACATTAAATACAAGGAGTCAGAATCTGATCATGATTATAATGATATAAATCTTTACTATCTCTCTCCTCAATGGCAAAAAAAAAAAATTATACTTGTGTAACCCAGATCAGGATCTGTTTTTGTCACATTGCACAGCCTGTCAAGTTTCAGTGATTACTGCGTTTGAATGCATAAATTCCAAATGATGTACATTAAATCAGTCCCTAGTTATCATAGAAAGACACCATCTCACAGTTGTGTTTGCATGAAGCTTTTAGCACATGATTGTATTGCTTACAGCAATCACATTATTTTTGGAATGACTATATTCTGTTAGGTTAATGGAAGGAATTAAATCAAACTAATGACAATGTCAAAATGAAACTTCCTAAGAGTTATACTGGAACAATTAACACAAAGAATTCTTTAAATCTGTAATTAGCCATTTGAGCAAGAACACCCTGAGTACCAGAAGTATTGAGAAATTACACCTTTGGTTCATTTCAGCATAAGCTGGGTATGCTCCATATATACGAAAACTATGGTACTTTCAAATTCATACTTCAAATTGTTTATAACAGTTAAGTCAAATACTGCTGAAGATTACTGAAAATTATTACAACAGTTTAGAAGTTTTTTGTGATAGAATATAAAACTCCATAGGATCCAATAACAAATATAATTTTTAACACAAACCTAAACAACATTATACAGCCCCCAAAAGCTTTGAGAGCTAAAATAAGAATAGTGATATATTTACACCCATAAATAGTTAATGCATGATTCATCCTGTTGTAATAGAACCAAAAGCTTGAAGAATGTTTGACATTTAGAAGAATGGGGTTCTGCTTTCTTAGCTAGCATTGTGCTTGGAACAGTGTTCGCATTGCTACTTTTGGTGCTAAATGTCTCATATCACAAGTCTGTCTACACAGGTACTTCCAGTGAAAAAAAAAAAAAACAAAAGCTAAACCTGAAAATTTAAAGGAGAAATTTTTCAGGACAGATAATAATCTAATACATTCTCGAAAGATGTATATGTTTCTATTAAAATGTTCCTGTTTAAATTAAAGAATAATGTGATTGGTGTTCAATCATTACATTCAAATAAGTGTTCTTCATTATATGTTGGTTTAACTGGAATTACTAGAAAGAAAAAATAGTGAATTTTCCTTTAATTTATGTATTTATTTCCTTTTTTTCCTTCTTCTGCAGGATCTACCTTCATTTGCAACACCCACATAATTCCAGTGAAAAATCAAGAGGGAGTAGCAATGATGTTTATTATTAATTTTGAGTATGTAACAGATGAAGAGAATGTGGCATCTCCTGAGAAGTGCAAGCCAGTATTGCCATCCAAACTTGTAAATCGTAAGTTACTCATCAAAAGTTCTCTGCTTACCTCTGCTCTTAGCTGGGAGAGTAATTAACATGGGCAATAATGATACCAAAGAAATTAGGCAATCCCCATTGCCTGACTCATTTAAGATAGAATTCAAAACAATAAGAAGTTAAATGTAGCAAACCTGTTATAAAGTTGGCAAGATAATCTATCAATCAGATCTTTTGTAGTACTTACAGCATGAATCTTGTGAGTAATGCTAAGAAATATAAATTCATAGAAAGTAAAACATTTCAGAAAAGTGCATTACCCTTGACAAAAATTGATTATGAATGGAAAACTGCAAATAAAGCATTATGATATAGCCCAAATACTTAATCTTAGCCTATTAAAAATTGAATATTTCTATTTTGCTTTCCAAATAAAAAATAGTTGGTGGAAGGTTTGATTCAATTAGGCTACAAAATATAAAACATGTGAAAAAAAAGTTAAAACATAATTAAACATCCTGATTTTACCAAATTGAAGTATTTAGATTGGCTTGAAGGATGCGGGAGGTTTTGGATATTATTATTGGATATTTATTTCTTTACGCTCTAGAATATAAGTATTGTCAAAATCTGAAACCTCTACATAAAACAAAAGTCCACTTATACAGCTAGACTGTGTAGCTTTCTGTCCCACTATCTGCAGAACGTGTTCTCTTTTGCTGACCTTTACCCTGTGCAGAAACAGCACATGATCCTTCTGCTTTGCATCTGCACTCACATAATCTGCTCTTACTACAAGATTTCCCAGAACACATCCCCATTTGTACAAGCTCTTAGCAAAGCACAGCATGCTCTAACAGTGAGCATTAACACTCTCCCCAGGCTGGCTCAGCAACAGTTGGAAAACACATTTTCACAGTGTAATAATCTTTAACGTTAGTATGATAAAGGGACCTGGAACCTGTTTTCTGATTGGTAAATCAGCACTTCAGCTTTCTCTAGACAGGAGACAAAGACCAATATGATCTTCAGTGCAAGAAGCGAGGGGAGAACTTTCCCAATGTAAGCACTATCTACTACCTGAAGCGATGACATGCTGTATTATTTTTCTGCTAGTTATGTTGAGAAGATTGTTAAGGAACAGGCCAGTATATAATAGCACATATATAATAGCATTATATATGTATATATATAATATATATATAATATATATATATAATATAATAGCACATATATATATATGTATATAATAGCACATATACAATAGCATTACCAGGTTCCTTCTGATGAAGGCAGTCTTTCCCACTCTTCATGATCTTGACTTTCTGCACTGTATCTTCAGGACAAATGCATACAATTTCACTCAAAGCTCTGCGACTATCAAAAAGTACATAAAAAAACCTCCCACAATAATATTGCCAAATCATTCACATTTTTAAAAGATGAAATTTATATCTATAACTAAATGGGACACTAAAAAATATTATTTCATTAAGCATGGAGAAAGAGCACTGACCGAATCATTCTGGATGGTCTGTCTTTCCACTTATGTTCATTTAACACTACAATGGCAGTAGATATAAGACTGTGAAAAGGAAAATTCCCATTATTGAAAACTAGCAGTCTGCAAATAATTATTGTTCACTAAATACCATGTTTTTAAGAGTCTTCATAAATATTCCTTACAATACATATCTAAAGTCTTGTGCTTTTATACTTCCTTTTCTTACTCAGTTTTGCTGTTGTTTTTTTTTTAAATAACCAATACAGCAGTATTTTTCATTTATCTTGAGATATCAAGAAAACACTTTTCTTTTTCTAGTAACATTACGCTAAAAATCCTGTTAAAGTATATCAGAAAAAAAAATAAAATTACATCAGAAAAAAATGATAAAAATTAAATCAAGTAAACCCCACCTATATTCTGTTTCAGGATGCCATGATTTTGTGAATTTGAACACTTCCTGGATTTAAAAAACAATTTTATAACATAAATAAAATTGCTCAGCTGGTCCATGCTTACTGTGGTTTTATTGACAAAATAGAAAGTAAAATACTAACTTGGGGGAGGCGAGCTTCATGTCCTGAAAAAGACCTTTTTGTTGTGCTATCTGTGATGATACATCACTGTACATTTTCAAGTGCTATCACTTGCCATATTTTAAAGAGAAAAGCCGCCAAAGAGGACATCCGCAAAACAAGTCCTTAGTCAAAACATCCTTCTCTTGTTCTACATTATTTATGCTTGACATACACAGGGGATTTCCTTGCTTACAGTTCTT
Organism: Steatornis caripensis; assembly: GCA_013398225.1. Classification (NCBI taxonomy): domain Eukaryota; kingdom Metazoa; phylum Chordata; class Aves; order Caprimulgiformes; family Steatornithidae; genus Steatornis; species Steatornis caripensis. Next base: position 1,252,970 of record VZSC01001602.1, on the reverse strand, counting down.
GAAAAATGAATAGGTGGGGCTCCAAGCTCAGTATCTAATAGAGAAAGACCAAGGTGCCAAAGGAGACAAAGAAAGGTGATTTGAACCATTTTCCAGCTAGTGGGTTCAGCCAGATGCCAGAAACTGGCAGAAACTAGAGCAGGCACATGGCTGCTCTTGCTGCTACCTAGTTGCTTGTGGTTTCAGAACAGACTGTTACGTGGGCAGGATGGGAAGAATGGTGATACAAAATATGGTACAGAGCCAAAAATTCCTCTTGGCAAAGAGAATTCTCAAGAAAGAGGCCAACCTGTGCAAAACATCCAGAAATAACTGCAAGATATTGTGTACAGTGCAGTGGTGGATTTGAATTAAAACAAACAAAAACCTTGAAATTTAGAAAAGGCAGAGAGAGATCAATAAGCAACAAAAGAAATCACAAAAAAAGGTGGATTGTTTACCAGTAAAAACATTTTTTTAAGTCATGCTCCCACCATAAGAAAGACAAACAGCAGATTCTCTAGGAGGAAGTTAGTTTTTCATCATCTTACTCTATTTAGAACATACATCAACAGGTAGAGCTGGTGATCTGTTTTCATTGGATCACACACAAAATGGACAGTAATGAGTACTGGTTCAAAAGAAAAAAAAAATAAAAGAAACAAAATTCTTTCAACTCCAGCAGTGAATTTAGAGAATAAAAATAGAGAGGGAACCAGCCATATAACAAGTGCAATACGTCTCTGACAAACAACCAAGATAAGCAACAGCTAATGACAAAAGATTACAGATTGCATTAACATTTACTGCCCAGAAGTACACAGATCATGTGGGATTTCTTTCCAGAGCTTCTGAGATTGAGTTTTCTCATATTAGAATGTCTTTTCAACATGAGAACAAATAAAAATGACTGAGTCAGGTTGCAGGAGAGAAGAACTACAAGTGAACGGAAAACAAAAATATTATAGTTATTTTCCTGACCCTAGAAAATAAGGTAATTCTTCCATACTATTATCTAATAGATTTATTAAGAGTTGACATCATATTTATCAGTTGCAACTTTTCCTTTTTCTAAAAGCATCTATCCTGCTAGCTGCAGCCAACAGTTTTGAACAAGACTGTTTATGACAGTGCCCCTCACGACTGAAATCTAACACAATGCAAGAAAAAAGCATTTCATGCTATACACACTGTGCATTCTGTTTTCAAAGGCACTAACAGAAAAGAGGGGCTCCAATTCGTTAAAGGGCTGAGGCCCCTCTCATAAAGACCTATGAAAGGCAACTGACATTTGCTAGGTTGAGCTCAGAGGCATAAAATTAAAAATTTACCTACTGAATACTGACAGATATTTTAAATACTTTTTGTAACTTCTTTGGGACAAGGATCCTGTCTTTTGTTATGCGCCATTATGATGGCTAACACAGCTAGGTTCTGATTCAGCATTGTGCTTGGCAGATTATGATAATAACAGATTATTGAAAAAAAAAATACGGTGTGTTGCCAGGAGTTTGATGACCACATTTGACTATAAATAGAATTCTTTCTAGTCTGGTGCTCAAGGGCTCCTATCTCACATGCAGCAAAAAGCTGAACGGGCAGTAATGTGAAAAGTGAATATACTGGCTTCACAATAGCAGTATAAAAATCCTTTCAGCTGATCCTTTTGTTCTTCCTTGCAAGAATTTATCATCAGTTCTCTATGGCAGTCTGACCAGTGTTTGTATATTCAAAAAGCTAAATTTTGGAAAATCCTAGCATGCACCAATCTGTAAAGAACTACTAAATCACAGACAACTGATTTTTCACTCTTTTCTGTTTCATTGCTTTTGTGTTTTGCCACAATTCCGTTTTTCAATATATGCCATTTCGCTAGTAAAACAAAGGAAGTCTTTGTTCATATATAACTCTTTCTTTTTCGGGGAAAAAAAAGAAGTATCCCAAAACATTTGTAGTATCTTTTTGTTTATACTTCTAACAAAATTTATTTAATACAATATCTGTACCACCTTTATATTCAGAGAGGTGAGGAAATTTCTTCTGTAAACACTTATTCCATGCTTGCGTAACATCCTCTTCTCCAGTGAAGATGTATTTGTACAATGTGCAGTTAAATTGAGACTCATAGAAACTGATTTCTGCTATAGATGTCCATTAATCATTAATCACTTTTTCTAAATGTCTCATTTTCAGATACAAGAATTCTATTCATTCTTACTTCAAGTCTTTTCTGATAAGTTTGTGTTTTGTGTTGCCTTTTCTTAGATCATGTAAATGTTTCATAATTACAGAAATTAACTTCTATGCCCCAAAACACTTAATAACTTTACTCTCCCTCACTTTACCTGTGAAATGCTTGAAGATACAAATACCTGCTTTTTAAGTGAAAGGATATTTCTTTAGCATATTAAAGTGTTAAGATGGAAAGTTTTGACTACATAAGACCTAAAAATTGATTTCACTCATACAGTGACTGTTCTTATGGACTGTTCTCTGTCACATCTGATAAGACACTAGCATTTGATTCATTGTCACTATGATGACATAAAATTTTTCCCAAAAATGTTGTTCGTAAGTTTTCATTAGTGCAATAATTTGCCGAAGTTGTATAAAATTTTCAACTGCAACTGAAATAATAACTAAATAATGGATATTTAGCAAGACACTTTTAAAAAAAGAGAACTCCTTCCTTTTAGACTCACTGTAAAAGGAAAAAAAAAGAGCTTTCTGTAGATTTTCTACAATTAACTAAATTAAGAAGAGATGTGATTTTATACCAGTTTAGCAAAAAAACCTTTGTGAACACTACTAAATTATTGTTTAAATTTGTCTACTAGTAACAGTTGATAAGCAAAATAAGATAAGAATTCCTGTGTGTTGTACAGACTTCATTAAACTCTTTATTATAAAGTGTTAAGCTACTATAACTTCTGTATATCAATATAGCTTTTAAGTCATCTGTTGATGAAAGGGAATGTAAGTGTCCAATTTTATTCCTGAATCTGTCAAACATTCCAATCTAGTATGTCCATCCAGTCCACCAATTTTATAGGGAATTTTTACAGAAATTTACGGAACTAGTGGCACAAATTAATATTTGCTCCTGGCACCTGATTCTGTTCTTCAAAGCTGTCAAATACTTCGTGTCTGTAAAGCTAGTAAATGGAAAATACCAGAATCAATCATGACACAGATTGAACACAGAGAAAAACAGCAGCCATTTCACAATGACAGAAAGTCATAGATTTGAGGATACTGACTTCGATATCAAGAACGTAGCTATGATTTTTGTACTCGGAGTATTTGTGGGATTGTAATGTACACACATGGACAAGAGAGAAAACCCTCTCGGAACTTTAATTCTGAGTTTTCTTCATTTTCTGCTTCACCTAGAGCATGCTGCTTTTTTACTGATCTACAAGTGCATTTTCTAACATTTACTCCAGTCCTATCTAAAGCAAAAATCTTATTAATATGTAGTCTAAAATAGCTAAAGTCAGATGAGGTAACTTTATCAGAAGTTTTATTCATTTAACTTGAAAACATTTTGACTAGCTAGAAGTACTATCCTGTAAGCTAATACTGGTTCCCAAACACAGTGTTCATTACCTCATGGGAGAAAGCCCAGAAAGTTATTAGATTAAGCATATAATTGCATTCTGCCGAAGAGGGACATTTGAGGATTGTCTTGTCATTTTATCACTTCAAAATCTATAACCCTATTAAAGACACACTGGAATAATTTCTTGGGTTTCTTCCTCTAAAGGAAATTAGAGGACCCGCTATACATCCAATAAATGGATACTTTTTGGATAAGGTTCAAAGAAAATGAACAGGCTAACAATATTTTTAAAATAGCCAAAACCATAATCAGAAAACCTTTCAAGCAAGGTGCTTCAAGGTGCTTACACTTCACCAAGTGTGGCTCTATCTTGGTCCTAGCAATGTTACACCTCAGGAGTAGAGATCACTGCATCCACTGAAGTTACAAATAAAACAAGCACCACTGAAATTCAAATCAGACCTTTCCTTTAAGTCAAAGATTTAACTCAAAAAATGGTATTGGTTTTCCTCTGTACAGAGCACTTTGCTATATAAGTAAGCATAGCAGGTTACTGAGAGGCAAGCGTATATTTTTTCTAAACGTGTCTGGACAACAACGTTGTCGTGAAGTATTGTATACTGTTTTAGACATCCAAGTTTGCCACATAGAACATGGCACATATAAGAAATAGTAACCCCCTGACTTCACCCAAAATGTAATGAGAAATTGGTCCAGGGTCTTATTTTTAGCTTCACCACTGGGAGCAAATTCATCATAAGTGAGGGCTAGTCAAGAAAAATTGCGTCCAGGTGGACAAAGGGTTCTCTCTAGCCAACCAGCAGCACAGTTCTGACAACTCCAGTGTCAATATGTGTATTTGTCTCCAAGGTAAATTACAGTGAATGTTAGGTGAACTGAGACAGTGTTGAACTCTTAGCAAAGGAATATAGCCAAACAGCATTTGCCAGTAAAAGACAGAAGGACCTCTGGTACTTTCACCTTCAGTGCTCCACAAATACCTAACTGCTCAATTAACAGAACAGCCATTAAGATAAATAAAGTCTATTAGACTTCTTTTGCAAACAGAGGAATGCAAGTGGGGTGACTGTATGTCTGTTTCCTCATGACAGCTACTGTTGGGGCTCAGATTAGAAAGGAAGCCTCCCTGGATTCTAGCCACTGTAATTAGCTGTTTGCATTACAGCCTCTCCCAGCTAAGATCACAGAGCTGTTGTGCTATATTTTGTACAAACATTGAATAAAAAAAGGCAATCTCTGCTTAAAGACATTACTAACCAAAAGGAGGGAATGACACAGCTTTCAGTAGCCTTCAGTGGGTGTGAATTGGGTACACTGGACAGAAAAAGGAACACAAGGTGACAATACTCTGGCTATGCAGAGCATTTTCCTTTTGCTATTTAAATAAATACATAGTAAGTATGAGAAGTGAGTATGAACAGGATCCTTGCATTGAACTAGATCCAGGAGTTTTCTTCTAGGCCTATATTTTTATTCATTTTTAACAGGTCTCCTATCTATTTGCTCCTTCCGAGACATTTAAAACAGGTGGGTTCTGTGAGGTAACTCGAAGGCTAGGATAATGATTTTGCAAAGTCATCCCACATTATAATACATATCCTCAGGAAAGTATAAAGGCAATGAGATTTGCATCATTCTTTGATGGAAGAGCGAGACATATGTCTCCATTATTCATAATAAGAAACAGCACAGAGAACTTAACACATCTGTGCACTTGTTAAATTGAATTAGAGATTTTAACCTTGAAGAGGGAGAAATGAAACCTATCAGGATATCTCAAGCTTAGATGAAGAGGACTCTACTATATAGCAGAAAGAAAATTTAAATGGATTTAAGAAGCTTTCCAATGGATTCTGGTCATAAGGAATACGTTTTGTTATTTATATCACTCAACACAGTAGACATTATTTTAAGGTAAGCAAATAAAATACATCTACAGATAAAAATAAGGGAGTTTACCACCACTGTGTCTTATTTCTCAGGCATAAAATCATATCATTATTATTTGACTATATTCAGGAGCGTAGCAGCCAGGCAAATTGGGCTTGTCAAAGACGTGAAACAATTGGCAAAGACACATAGTCTGAGGAGGTCTTCCCATGGTGACATGAAATAAGTAAGTGAGCCCTATCAGGAATACGAGACTTCTCTAAGATCATACTCTGAATAAGTATCAGTGAATAAAGACTGTTCTTCCTAAGGGGATTATGAATTCCTCAGCTTTTCAATAAGTTTCTTTTTTAAAAAACTGGTATTTCCTAGCAAAGAAATGATCACTAAGAAATTAGAAGAGGTTCTATTTCAATGAAAATAGCATGTTAGTCTGGATACAGCTACTTTTTTTTTGTCTGAAACATTAGCCAACTTTAAAACTTGGTAATTGGAAACATATATTGATCTATGCAACAAACTTCATAATTATCAAAGTACTTCTTAATGGAATAGTTCTTCAATTTTCCAAATAAAAAGGCAATGTAATTTTAGAACAATTCTTCTGCAGATTATGTATATTGTACATGAATTCAAGCTACCTGAATTTGCTTCTAAAATGTGTGGAAATTCAATAACCTACCTTCTTTTCTTAATAGTCTGTTTATTTTTTGAACCTATTTCTTTTTAAGCTTAAGCTTTTTGTAAATCTAGTTTAATTGTATTTCAGATGGTAACAACCTTTCAAGTGGCTCTTCTTCAGGTAAATCTATCTTCTAAAATTCTATCTATTGAAGTCCTTTTATTGCTTTCTTCTGGTTCTATTACTTCAAGATCTCATTACACTTTATATAATTCTAGAAGTGTGCAAGACAAAATACAGCTCTTGCTCCCACTCTCTGAATACTTATTTCTGCAAAACTATAGATATAACAGCTAAACTATTAAATCTAGTATAATTATATGACATATAAAATCCAAATGTGGTGATACTTTTCAGCTTATTATCACTGAAAGTTCTTGTATGCAAAGCATAAAAAAAATTCAATCAATATATGAGACAAAACAAATTGTGGGATTCGGTAGCGATATATAAATTTAGTGTTAAAACATAAAGACAACTTCAGGCTTCCTGTCTCAGACAAAAGCAATATTTTTTATTCTATAAAGTCTGGCAAACAAGGTAATGAAGGGTTGAGAATTTCTTGAGAACTTGATTTAATAGATGGAATGAACTTTTTTTTCCAGCTACCAAAAAACCCAGCACATTCTCAGCAAGACAGCAACATACTGTGCTATCTTTGCATACAATATTTTTTGTGATGCTTGCTATTCTGTTTCACTGCAGTTATTTATTTTTTTCTTCTTTTCCACTTTTAATTTTGTCTAAGAAATAAAAATGCAAGAAGAAAAATCTGTTTCTGAGAGGACCAAAAATTCTTTTTTCTTATGGCTGTTTCACAAAAACATTGTAACTCCTATAATTTAACATAATGACTAAGACACAATAAAATGACATCTCTACCAACAAATGGGAAGAAAACCAGACAGGTAAATGTACAGGTTCATATTAACATTCAAGGATATAACCATTCGGTCTTTCGAGGGGGATGTTGAGAACATTCTTCAGACTAAACTCACTGGTTAACCACACACAGCATAGCCCTACATGTAGTCAGAGACTTCATTCCCTTGCTTTCATGTTTTGACAGGCTACTTCAGAGGCCTGTGTGTAGACAGGAGGATCTGGAACCACATTATTCTCTTAGCCACTCTCAACACTACTTCTTAGGAGAAGTATAGCCTGAAGACAAAAATGTGCCATCGCCAGCACTGAGATAAAACAATTTTCTCACTTATAAGGGAAGATAAAGAGGATTGCTGTTACTAATACTAATAGAACTCAAGTGCAATCTTAAATTCTAGAGAAAACAAAAGGAAGAACTGAAGTGCCAAAATTAAGTAGACTATACCAGAGGATTAAAAAAAAATGTGTGTATATATCATCTGAGAATTATAAATTTAAGCTTCTAAAGTTAGTAATGGATATGACTTCCTGACTGAAAATAAATGAAAATTATTTGCTGAGCAGAGCAAGAAAACGATCCGCTTAATGTAAGCTTCTCTACATTTGGGGGAAAAAAAAACTGAAAAAAACCCATTAATTGGCTCTTGCTGTAATTCTCTGTCCTAAGGCCTGCTGAGCCCAGACCAAAAATAAGGCAGTATCACATGTCTCAGTCTTTGCACAGAGTTCATTCAAGTATTTGCTGCTATTTTAGACTGTCAATGTTTAGGAATTCCATTTCTCAAAAGCAATTGTTTACTTCAGTCTGTTGCATGAGTTGTTAGATGGTGGTCTTACAAAATGGGTGGGCACTCTCCTCAGAGCCAAAGCCAGCGCTTCTGCAGAGAAAGCCCAGGTCCAGCCCTGTTCAACATATTCATCAACAACCTGGATGAAGGGACAGAGTGTACCCTCAGCAAGTTTGCTGATGATACAAAGCTGGGGGGAGCAGCTGACTCGCCAGAAGGCTGTGTTGCCATTCAGCATGACCTGGACAGGCTGGAGAGTTGGGTGGAGAGGAATCTCATGAAGTTCAACAAGGGCAAGTGTA
>VZSC01001602.1:1220947-1244518 GCA_013398225.1 Steatornis caripensis | reverse complement strand
GACAAGGGGCAATGGGCACAAACTGGAGCACAGGATGTTCCACCTGAATATGAGGAGGAACTTCTTTACTGTGAGGGTGACAGAGCACTGGAACAGGCTGCCCAGGGAGGTTGTGGAGTCTCCTTCTCTGGAGATATTCAAAACCTGCCTGGATGCGTTCCTGTGCAACCTGCTCTAGGTGAACCTGCTTTAGCAGGGGGTTCGGACTAGATGATCTCCAGAGATCCCTTCCAACCCCTACCATTCTGTGATTTCCAAGCCTTTGAGCAGCAACTCAATAATTGTCTGTCTGTATTTCTAATAAACTAGATCCTGAAAATTCCTTGACAGTAGGCATTCAATTATCAGAGTATCTTTGAGCAAAGAGATGGCTTGTGCTCCTTTTCTGAAATTTTACTCATTGTTTGGGGAAGTTTCAGAACAAAAGTATTGTTGAATTAACCCATACTCTGAAGGATAGTCTGTCATAATCAACCTAACTTACCTGACCTTGTCAAGGAATCTCAGTCTGTTTAGAATAGGTTGATCTTTGTGGATATGTATGTTGTATTCTTCAATCTTATATATTGAAAAAGTAACATATTTTCATATTATAGCCAGACCAGTCATCCACTATGATAAAATTATCCAAGACTTGATTTTCTTCAACAGTCTTCCACTGTTAACAAGTTGTACTGAAACATGGGCAGCTCAGAGTTTGATTTAGTTCTTAGCCTAGGCTAGGACAGGTGGTAACTCATACAAGGAACCAGTTCTGACTGACAGCTTCTACACCTTACTTAATTTATCTTGTGCAAACTTTTTGTGCATTTGAGCTCCTTTGATTTGATTTTGGAAAGTCTATCTAGAGAAGGCTGAGACTTTAATAGACTAAATCTAGCTCCCAGCTAGGGAGTCTGAGACCTGCTATCGCTTCTTTTCCCTTTGGTTGACTTATCTCAAAACAGCTTCAGATACTGGCTTCTGGATAACAACTTCTATGCATCAGCATGAAAGTAACAATGCTACTAAGAGGCTACAAAAACCGCTGAGCAATTCTTTGAGGAGCCATCATGACCTCCCAGCTGCTATCTCTTAGGGTTACCTTTCTGCAGTGCTCAGGATCTCATTTCCATTAACATAGGCTAAACAGACTTTGGGATAGCACATAGCATCTACCAGCAATCCTAAAACCACTAAAAAAATTGTAGTGAAAGTAAAGGTCTCTCAGTTGTAGAAATTTCTCTGATTTTGCCACTGTGTCTAGTATGTAAGTATACATTTTCATCACTAGAAATTTGAGGAGTACCTTCATTGTAGCAAGACAATATTCAGGCCAAATATCATTTCCCTTCCTTGTTAGAGAATGCTTGCACAAAACAGGTAGGAGAATTACTTGTCACACAAGTGTATTGGGTTACCAAAGAAATCCTTATTCAGATATGTTTTTGCTAGAATACCCCATTTTCAAAATGAAATTTGTATTGATAGAGGAGGAAATTTGCAACCATGATCGTAACTGTTAATAAGGTCTTTTTGGAATAAATTTTCATTCTTCTTTTTTTTTTTTTCCTACCACAAAATTCTATACGATGGTATTTAGTGTTTAGGAATTGCAATTTTCCATTAATGTTAATATTTCCCTTTTCAGTACTTACGGAAAAGCAAGGCTATTAATTTTTCTTATCAAGATAGGGTTTTTTCCCCACACTTTTTTCACAAAACTATTAACTAAAACATTATATACCCATGAATTCTAAATATCTTCTCTGATTTCTCAAAATATGAGACATAATTTAAAAAGTCTTTCAGAAGGCAAGAAAAGTCAATTTTAATTTGGAACTTTGGAGATAACTACATCTACAAACAGTTTAGAAGTGTCCTTTCTTATCTGCAGTGTATTTTGGGACTGAGTTCTGCTACTTAGAAACTCTAAGGGTTAGCTGAGATGGCACAGAGAATAAATGCAACAAACAGATTAACTCATTTGCAAACTACTTATTCAGTGAAGCAAGGTTTGAAAGGAGGAGGTGGAATGTAAGCCTGGAATTGTGATTCAGACTCAACTGCTTTCCTCAATTGCTCTTAGCAAGCCACAATTATACAAATCTCTGACTCAGCGTTAAGAACTTGGCAATCTAGTCTTCAACTTCAATAGAACATAAGGATTTTAATGTAACATTATCTGTATATGTATAGTAAATAGCTGGTTGTATCCTGTAAGCCAAGATAAATCTACTCTGACATCATACCTACACAAAGCAGGGGTTGTCCACTTTCAAACAAAAGACTTTACCCCATAAACAGTATGCTAGGAAAGCTTCCACTGACCCTTCTAGTCTATAGTGGGACAGCGGGCCAGGGGCCATGAATTTTGCTTCATGACTGTCCTGGTTTCACTGGGATAGAATCATAGTATCATTTTTCTATTCAGGAAAGCTGCATTGTTTAGAATACTACAGCACTCAATTCAGTGGGAACAAAGTTGATGAGACACTTTTTGCTTTAGTTCCTGGCCGGCCATAGTATGCGTGTTTCCATAGTGATCAAGGTCTTCAGCAGTTTTGAGTAAGCTGGGTGCTAAAGCTTGGAGGAGCAAAAGCCAGGGCAGCCAGCCCAGGTTGGCCAACAGATGTATTCCATATCATAAAAGTCACACTCACTATACATCGGAAAGCTTGCTGGGGGTGGCTCTCCTTCCTCAATGGTAACCATCCCTGGAGGGTCTCGCCTGTGCTTCTGCTCTGCAGGCCTGCTCTCCCATTTGTTTGCTCTTGCTGGAGCTGTGATGCTCGCAGTGTTTGACATCTGCACTGCTGGGAGCACACATCTTGCAACCACTATGTGGACTGAATATAACTTTGTGTATTTTATGTTAGTTTTGGTATTAATATTATTTTGTTATTATTAGTTTATTAAATCTGTTTCCATTTCCACTAATCTCCTTTCCTTTTCCCAATTTCCCCTTCCTAGGTGGGGAGGGGTCATTAGGTGACAGAACAGCTGACTAAACAAAGACAATGACAAATTGTATTATTACTGAACTGAGCAAGGAAGCATAATGTAAACTAGACAAATTCTGAATGGGCCTCCTGATAGCTTTAGCTGCACTACTGCAGGAGAAAGCTGAAATGTCCAACACGTTATATAGCTCATTATCTATACACTGAAGAAGTATAACAATGCTCCCTTGCTAAAGAATATTTAAAGTAAAAAGAAGGAAATTGGGATTTTAACTTTGAGACCATTTATTACAGTTTATAGCAGAATAGCAAAAAGCTACTCATTTAAGTTTTTTATTTCATGCCCAAGAGCCTTAGCAAGAAGCAAAATTCTCACTGAGTATTCCTTCCAGTTGAACTGCAGTTAGACAGCTAAATCAGTAATGCAGTATAATATGGTCATATTAACTTGGTGAAGCAGAAAAGACCATCTGCACCACCATGAATGTGACTAAAATAGAGTGCCAGTAAAAAGCCTTTAACAGTGTCTAATGCCAGAAAACCATATGAATGGTATTTTTAAGAACTTCAGTTTAATTGATGAAAAAAGAATTACAGTGTTTCAATATTGATGCAATAAGCTTTCAAAATTGATTTATAAACTGCTTTACAACCTGATTCTACATGCATTTAAAAATAATCAAATTATTTTTATATACTTCATTAATTTCAACTGTAAGCAATTTCTTCAAGTATACTTAGTAAGTTAGAAGAAATATGCATGTTCCCAAGGTGCACTCTGCTGAATAACACTGTGCATATTGAAAATTGGCACCTCTGGCTGCTGTTTAAAACATCCATGACTCTGGTTTTATGTAATAGAGATTTCTGTCTACTGTATTGTTGAGTGTGTATATGCATTATAGATTCAATGCTAAACATTTGAAATTCAACAACTTTTTCAGAAATTGTCAAGAAAAAAAAAAGGAAGATTGTTACATATATTTGTATTTTAAAGTAGGGAAAAAAGGTGAAAATAAATGGCCAGATTTCTAAATACTGAAATGTTATGAGTAGAGTCTCACAGGTTCTTCATTATTTAATACATTTTCAGTTACTTGGATAAAAAAAGATGCAAACAGTAAGGTTAGAATGTCTGCAGACATCACAAAATTATTCAGAATATAATATGAGATTTACAGACATATCCCGTGACACTGAGTGGCCAAGTGATAGAACAGCAAATGAAATTTTTTTACAGACATAATAATAGAGAATAAATTCTCTGTTACCAATCAAGAAAGAAATCTTTCAGCTGTTACGAAAATATCTTAAATTAGTACAGGCTAAGAAGATAACCCCAAAAGATAATCAAATATTACGAATTATAAGGAAAGGAACTAAGATCAAAACAAAAAGCTGTTATGTCACTGCATTGATCCTTGAGTCTGGGAGTAGATCAGGCCACTGTCGAAAATGATTGCATTACAAATGAAAAGAAACTGAGAAGAGTGACAAGGATGATCAGAGGCACAGAATACATTTACACAAGCATTCTTCAGCTTGGAAGAGAAGTATACAAAGAGGAATGCAACAGATGTATGAAAAGCTATAAACATTATTAAGCCTATAAAAAGGAAGTAATTATTAGCTTTTTTTTCATATCATAAGAACTAGCACCCTCCCCAAGGCAACAGGTTTATAGAAAGCAAGGGGAAGTATGTTTTCACAAAGGTACGCTAAAATTATGGAACCATTTCTTATAGGATGCTCTGCAGATCAAAGCACAACTGTTTCAAAAGCACTGAGACAAACTGATGTAAGAAAGGTACACCAAACATTCAGTTTGTGGTTTGAACACAATCTCTGGCTCAGAAAGCTTCTGAACTGCAAATAGCCAGAAACTATTTGTTTGAGCAAATTTACTAGGAGAAATAACACAATGTAGTGATTCTTAAACTCCTTCTCCATGTGTCCACTACTGGAAAACATCAGAGGTCCAACAGTGTGCTTGAAGGATTGGTGGTGTTGTCTGGTATAGCAACTTTAGCTCTTACACAGGTTTTTCTTTAAGAAGAGCAGGGCACTCTCATTTTCATTCATTTAGAATTCAAAATAAATTCAACATTAAATATATAGGACATTTAGTTTAAAACATTAAATGTTTAAGCTGTGCCATCAATTGCTCTTGCTGTTGGGCATAGGCATCAATGAAAGACTATTTCAAAACATTTCAGTACGGGATGATAAATTTCAGTACTAAATATTAATGAACGTTAGCTAGCTACAAATGCTGGTGATTAAAATCGACTGAAAAAAATGAAATCTTATCCCAAACAGAATTTCTTATACCAGTAAGAGGGAATAACAAGACATTTTCAGATGTCCTCTGATAAATCATTTTGCTATTCATTCACTGTGGAAAACACTTACATAGCAAAGTGATGAGTGACAGGGCGTTGGACTAGATGATCTCTAGAGGTCCCTTCCAACCCCTACCATTCTATGATTCTATGAGATAAGTCAGACCATTTCTGCAATAACATTCACTCATTTCAATATTTCAATTGTTTTATTTTGTTACATTTTTTAACATTTATTTTTCTAAACTATTTACTATGCTTTTTGCACATCAGAATTACCTGTGCCTCCATCTGTGAGCTGTATTACACAGTTTAAAGTATTTGCTATCTAGGTTTCGTTTTTTTAGAGGGACCATATTTTACACTTCCTCTCAGCTACTGGCATTTCTTAGCATTACACAAAGTTGTTAGTTTTCCACACACTCAGAACAGCCTACCCTGCCATTCAATACACCAAGCCCAACTAAGCCCACACCCCCGCAAATGTACAAAAGACAATTGCATTGCACAGGTGCAACTGAGGCTTGAGAGCTGTGTCACTGTTTTTTCTTCCTGTTTATTCCTTTACTTTTCATTTAAAACTCATTCAAAATAAGTGTTTCATTTAATTGTAAAAAGTAAGTATTGGAAAGGACTGTGGCAAAACTGATACACAACTTACTTTTCTTTCCTGAAGGATTAGCAGTGGTATCTTCCTGTTTAATTTGTAGCCAATAAATCAATAAATCAGCAGTACACTTTTAAGCATATGGAGTTCACTAATAATAGAATCCACAAATACCTATTTCAGGATAACAGCTACCAAGCAAAGTAGTTCAACATGTTCTAGTAGTCTTTTATAGATGCACAGATTTTTAATTTAGAAAGAATAACTTTATCTCTTTTAAAACAGACTGTAGAATCAGTGCTGCTATCCCTATTCTGAGCTCAATAACATAGGTCTGACTGAAGTATGAAATCCTTTAACACCATGACTATAACAAACTTACAGCTATATAATATTTCCATATTTAACACATTCCATTGGTAAGCATTGTAATTTATTAGGAATAGGTCAGCTATTTATAGCTATTATTACGCATTCTGACTGTGTGTGAAAAAAGAACATCTGCCTGGCAAGAAACTAATGTGTAATATTTTCTTCTTTTGTATATATTTACATGTAGGCAGACTTTTTGGGTTCCGGTTACCTGGACTGAGACTTTTAACATACAGAAAGCAGTCCTTACCACAGGAAGACCCTGATGCAGTGATAGTCGATTCATCTAAGCACAGCGATGACTCAGTGGCTATGAAGCACTTTAAATCACCTACAAAAGAAAGCTGTAGTCCTTCAGAAGTGGATGATACAAAAGCACTGATTCAACCCAGCAAATGTTCGCCTTTGGTTAATATATCAGGACCTCTTGACCATTCATCACCTAAACAGCAATGGGACAGACTTTACCCTGACATGATACAGACAAGCAATCCACTAACCCACTCCAGATCAAAGGAAAGCATTTGTAGTATACGGAGAGCATCTTCAGTACATGACATAGAAGGCTTTAACGTCCATCCCAAGAACATTTTTAGGGACCGTCACGCAAGCGAAGGTATGGTAAAAAATCAATCAGTATTCTGTGATGTACTAAGAAAGGAATTATTGCAGTTTTTCACAGTAATTATCAACACTTTGTAAGCAAAACTAAATATGATCAGCTGTATGCATTCAAAGGCACACTAAAAATATTAAGGCCCCAAACATGCCGTGATTATTTACACTAAAAACTGCTTTTCATGTCTAAGCAGACCAATGAAATCATGGGGTTGCTCTTCGAGTACCGTCTGCCTTCTGTATAGGGATATAGCAAACATGGGCCCAGCATTCCTAAAGCTAATCTTGGCATTTGGAGGGAAAAAAATCAGGTGATCAAGTTAAAATTGCATGCACATTTCTGTCCCATACTCACACATATTAGATTGTTTCTGACTCTATGCAATCCTATTTCAGAGATTGATCAGTTTATTTTTCTTAAATCTGTAATGTGTACATTGTATATTCAGTGATCCAACACTGAGACATGCTTTTTCTCTCACACTGGAGAAAATATCCTCAGCAACTCCGTTGAAATGTTTTGTGTAATGCTTAGTGAAATATCTAGTGAAATGGTGAAATGTTTAGTGTAAAATTCATGTAACTGTGATGTTCTCTTTGTGTCAGTATATTCTTGTAACTGGCAAAATTTACAAAGATGTTTTCTCTCCTTTTCCTACTCTCTTAATTACGCAAAGTCATGGAGTGTGGTTCATGATTTCTTGTTGGAGACAGGGAGTTTGAGAAACCTGGGAAACAGTTTAGCAAACAGAGGGTTGAAAGCCCTGTGAATGGAGAGGCACCTTTGAAACTGATTTTCACAGAAAAGTGCCACATATACAATGCTTTTGCAGCTGCTGATGGTCTAATGACTTGAATTGCATATGTTTTATTCAAGCCAGATAACAAGGAATGTATATGGAGTATTTTAAGAATTCAAAAACGTATGCCATGGAAGACTATGAACAGATTCATAAATTAGGAAGAAAATGAATTCTCATTTTCAGTGATTGCCTGTTTTTATCCTAGTCATTGACCGCAACTGTAAAATTCCTTTAAGTTCTCCTGCCTTTTGGAAGGTCCACGTCAAGGGCTCTTTGCTTCTGAACATCTCCTAAAATATAAGTCTGAATGCTCCTCTGCCACCCAGATTAACTCCTAGAATAGCAGAACGAACTATTCCTTCCAGTTACTCTTCCTGTATTAAATACAATGGGTAAATACTTCTTTTCTTATTTCTGTTTCTTGTGGACTCTGATTTTTCTTAGTTGATTTTTTTTTTTCAGAATGAACCTGAAAATTTAATTAAATCCATCCTAAACATTACCATTTTGCTATATTTCATGTTCACATTCAAGGCAAGATTTCAAGATCAGGATGCGAAGGCAAAAATCTCCAAGGCTGAACCTTGGCATGTCTTTTGGACCATTGCATAAATTTCATCTTGGTTTCAGCTTCCCCAGATATTTAAACTAACCCTTCAAATAAAATACATTTAAACATATCTATTTTGTCAATTTCTATTTTCAGAACTTATTCTTATTAAAGCACTTCCCAACTGGTCATTCTTCATATAGTTATATGAAAATGTGTAAGAATAAGTTTGAATATTGAGTTTCTTTGGTTAATACGGTACAAAGCTCATGCAGAAATCACCACATAATTCAATACTTGCTGCATGGAGGAGCAAAAATGTCTACCTCCATTACACTGAATAATATTTTTTGAATGTTAAATAGTAAGGAAAATAAATTTTACTATGAGGAGTCAATAATCCATTTGAATTCCTATGACCTCTCACATGATGTGATCATTTACAGTGTAAATAGATAAAACACTGCCACTCTGATTTCACTTTGCATAAGCTACAAAATAGTACAGAATGTGGCCCTAAGTTTAGGTCATAGATTCTAAAAAAGTACAGCAGAACAGAGGATGGCGCTCAGAATTACATTAGAATTAGTAACCATCCTTGATGCCATCTGCTTCCAAACATATTAGAATTTGGCACCTTATGCTGAAAAGATGTTTAAATTTAGCCAGCAAGTCCTGCTTGCCTTACTCAACAGCAAGCCATAAAATCCTATTGTTGCTGTACAATTATCCACGCAAGTTAGGGAACCAGGATTCAGCCTAAATAATCTTCTCTGGACTCACAGATTCTGACCAGAAGCTGTAGATACTGTACTGGAGAATGTAAAGCTCTAAGTAAGAGTACAATAAGTAAAAGTAAACCATAGCCCCAATGGGCTAAATTATGGAGCCTTTAATGTTGCAAAACGTATTACCCAAGGAAGCATAAGGTTTAATATATTTCCCATTCCATTTTTAATTTTGTTGATCAATCCTAATAATTCTGAAATTTCCTGAATCCACTGAAAACTACTACTCTGTCTGAAAATGCAATTCAGTATTCAGATTTAATTATTTTCCCACCTCAAATAATATTAATTGAATCAGCATAAAAGAATTCCAACATAAGAGAACAGCATTATTTAACTGAATACTAACTACAGTAATTCACCCACAGTCAAATTTATTTTTTTGGAAAAATAAGACAATAGAGAATATAAATGATTTCATGTGTAAAATTAATTTATATAGCATATTTGCCTACCACTTTAAAATATCATAGCTGTGACTATTATATGCTGAAAGGTATTACAGTAAAAATGACAATTTAGTATTTTAAATTTATTTGAGTGTACTCAGTTGAATTCCATTCTAAATTTGCCTATTTGACAACAAAAGCAGCAGGGCAGGGACGGGGTCTTCCACCCACCGCCCAAACTCCAGCCAAGCCCTTCTCACCTGAAAAGCGAGCAATCCAGATTTTGCAGGCAGGTACAGGTTCAGAGGGACTTTTCAGGAGTTTTATTGTCTTCAGAAAGTGACCTCAGTAACAGTCTCTGCAGTCTGACTCTGCAGTCTTCTGAAAAAAGCAGCAGGCTTTTGAGCCTAACTCAGCCTATAAAATCTGCTTTACTGCTACAGACACCTGGCACAGAAAGGCATCAGGCTGAGAGGAACTAAACACTCCCACACCTGTGGTTCACAGGGCCCAGCTCAATGTCCTGTGCTCTCCAGTCCTTGGGAAGCTGAGGAAAAGCCAGAGAGGCAGGTGTGACATGATGCCACAAGCAAGGCCCCGCGTCACCTTCGATTCCCCTCACAGGAGAAGGCCGCGGCCTTTCTCCAGGGCGGGGCTGAAGCAGACCCTCTGCAGGGACAGGGCTGCTCCTGGGGCCCACAGGGGCACAGCCACCTCA
The DNA here is from genome assembly GCA_013398225.1 of Steatornis caripensis. Lineage (NCBI taxonomy): Eukaryota > Metazoa > Chordata > Aves > Caprimulgiformes > Steatornithidae > Steatornis > Steatornis caripensis. The sequence goes on along the minus strand of VZSC01001602.1, from coordinate 1,234,389 downwards.
GCCCTCAGAGGCCACCTGTCACCGGGATCAACTGCAGGTGAATATCAGCTTGAGCCCAGCGCACCATCGAAAGCTGGTAAGCTGGTCATGGTGGCCAGCAGTGCACAGGGCAGGGTTGCACCCTGCACCTGGCCCCTCGCTCTCCCCAGGACCTCACACACCCTCATACCCGCTCCAAGCTGCCACAGTGAAGGGAGGACAGCCTCTGGGTCATGTACACCCATGAACAGGGGTGGCGTCTACCTATCTATGTGGCTTATTTAAAATAATAATTAATAGTAATAATAATAACAACAACAATAATAATATTCTCCCTAAAGAGGTTTGGTCTTGTAAGAGAATTCAGGGCTGGGTGTGCCTGTGACGACAGAGAGCTTTCCCGCTGTTACCTTCTGTAAAGGCACCTGAGAGCTGAAGAAAGGTTTAAAGTCTATCTTTCTCCTCAGTGTTTCTCCAGTATTTACTCAGAAAGGCGCTGGTCAGCTTGCTGCCATGGTCAAAACGTTTCCTCCTGTGAGTCCTGGGCAGGCACAGGGCCTGGGCCGGGGTGGGGGTGGGTCTGTGCAGAGCCGCCTGCGCAGCCTCAGGCCCCAGGCAGCCAGCCAGCCTGTGCCACCACCTGCAGTTCTGGGTGCCTCAGCCTCTCTTAATTACATGTGACTAATTACCACTTCGTGGGTTAGCACTTTTGAGGTCCAATCCAGCGCCGGACTTGTGGAGAAACAATTTTATCATGTTACTGTTAACGCAACACAGCCAGAGCCAGTCCTACTACCTGCTGATCTACTCCAAACAGTTTTACAGATTATCTCTCAATTATCAAAGTAACTTCAACTGACTAAAAGTCTACATAATATAATCAAGGAGGTGTAAAAATATTTTACTTCAAACCACATACATATTTTGAAGCAAGATTTTCTGCTTTTTCTGATGTAGATTTTAGTTGTCTTTTTACTCTCTTTTTCTTCACTTTTATTATGCTGAAAACCAGACAGTGGTCGCAATGTCAAAGGTAAAGTATACATATAGACCCTACCTTCCAGTGTTTCAAACAGCCACACTTTTTGGCATGTTACTTTGCCTGCTGTATGAAATGTTCAAATGCAACATTCTCATGCTGACCTCTCTAGGGCCAGGTGCGTTACTGAAATTATATTTGCTAAACATGTAGTTATTCCCTTAACTATTGTTTCAAAACACTAACTACCAATCCCTGGAAAAAGTGAAGGCATAGTTAAACAGTCATTTGACTTAATTATCTGTTAAATCAAAAAAAGGAAGGGAGGGAGATAGAACATATCACAGTTATTTAACTCAGTGCTGTTGTCCTTGAGCAGGCAGAACTTCTGTTGAAGCTACCAGGAGTTTTACCTGTGAAAGGATGTATAATTGGGCAGGGCCACTAACAAACAATCTACTGTTACAAAGTGCTTAGTTTTCAGTTAACAATCTCAAAAATAAAGTATTTGGTAATCAAAAGCCTTGTGGAAGTATCTTCACTTATTCCTCTTTTGTCTCCTTAAAACTAGTTTCACGTTCCTGGATGGCAGGGGGTATGGTTTCAAGCTTCCTGTAGTATTAAAATGTGCATGCATGAACTTCATTGCCAATTTCATGTTTAAATAATACTTAGCGCAGTTACAGAATTGTTTCTATTCACCAGCTCTGACCTGCACCGTTTAGGGCAATTTGAACATAATTCTTAAGTGACTTTCTCCATTTCCAGAAAACAATGACTAAATTGTTCAGTTTAATAGCAATATTTGTAGCGATGTCTGAAAACTGGTTTGTGACTTCATGCATGGTGCAAAAAGTGTGTGTACCTGGTAAAGTCTTCTTTCTAAACTGCATGCAGTGCATGACCTAGATTCTGTAAAGCAATTCATGGACTACTAAATCATTGCATTTGCTTCATGTGTATGTTGGCAAAATCTTGGGGGAAAAAAAAATGCAGTCTCTGTACTGTAAAACAACTTTTTAAAATGTATTTACTGCTGGTGAAAGATGATGGATTGACAGCTCAGGAGAGTGAAATCATTTCTCAGTGCATTGTGTAAGCAGTGACAATGGAATCCTACCATAAAAATGGGGAACTCAAACTTAACCTTAAAGAATCCCCTTTGCAGGGTAGGCAGAAGCATGTCATTCTCCCTGCTTATTCAGTTCTTGGCTGCTCTGCTGAAACTGTCAATCAGGGTTCCAATTAGTGTCAATTGTGATTGCGATGTGTTATGGCCCTCTTTTTCTTCTTCCTGCTATGAGACTATAGCAAAGGTCCGCTAGCTGTCAAGTGTCGGCTCACTGACGCTAGTAATGTCTTTCAATTAATTACCATTATCAATGAGGTACATATATAGCTTTCACCACTACCTAAAGCAAAAGAAGGTGGATAAAAAAAGGAAGGTTTTATTATCATGTACAATTAACTTAAGTCTAATATCTCACACTACGGCTTGAATCTTATGTCACGAAGGACAGAGTAATTCCCTTTGGAATAGAAACAATAAAAGATTTAAATCCCACAAAGCAAAACTTCAATACAACTTATGCATCTATAAAGTTACTGTGAAAAAAAAATCTTATCTACTATCTGATCGTTGATTTGTCTAAGCTCCCTTAGTTTCCTCTTCTTTAGAGTTCCTTAGGTATGAAGAGGCTTGTTCACCTGACAAATGGCCCCAACTTGATACCCCGCTCATGTCTAAATCTACTTGATATTCAAAAACTATTGCTACCACTATGTAGGGAAGCAGAGCTGATAAACTTCAGTCTCACCATACATATGTAGCACGTGCCAGCCAGATTAGCCGCTTCACTCATTTGTGAGGGGATTGTAAACCATGATTTATTTTGAAGACCACTCTTTAATAGACTCATGTAGATGATGTGAAAGATAGATTCTGGTCCTACCTGGGTCAAAAGGTGTTCAAACAAAATACTCCAGTTCCTTGGAAGTTTCCTCAGTATCAGGCTTTTTAGCATTCCTCGTAGGAAAAAGGTAGTGCTTTCTTCCTTTTTCCAGTGAAGTTTTTCCACAAAGAATATACTAAGCTTATTGGTCTGATTAGAAAAAAAAGGACTCATTTTGTAGTTTAGCGGTTAGCATTCACCCACAAATTTATGTTTATCTTACATCAAATGATCATGGGACAAAATACAGAATGTCTTGAGAGCAGAACTACCGGATTGATCTTTCCCAGGGGAGCACCTGAACTGTTAGCATTGTGTCCTCCCTTGTTATCTTGAATTCCTTTCTGCACAAGGGCACAATTTGAAGTTGAGTAGTGGAGGATTTATGTCTCTGGCCCAGATTAACATATAATTAGCACAAATTTAGGGGGTAGTTTATAAATCCTTTTAAGCTAAGAAAGCGAATTAAAAGTCTGGTTCTTCAGGAAGCATTCTAAGCCAGATGTGAGGGAAGACCAGCCCTCACTTAAAGAATTTTTAAAAAAAAAAAAAAAAGAATTCAGCTCTGCCTGAAGCATTTCCCCACAGCTGTCTCCAGGCCACTGGTTGCATTGAATTTCACTCGTTCACACATTGCAAACACAATCCAGCTGTTCCTTTGTTGACTCTGCAATTTACCTCATAGTTCTAATCCTGTCCTATTGGCTGTTCCTGAATCATACCATCCGGTCTTGATTTCCTCCCAGGAAGACGGAAAAAAAAAAAAAAGGAAAAAGACAGTAGAAGAAAAAACATCACATTGTTGCCCATAATAGAACTAAGATGCAGTAAGATTTTCATGTGGATCTGAGAAATACTCTTTGACTCTACACTTCAGAGACATTCTTACTGACTGCAAGACCTGGATTTCTTCTTAAATACATAACTGGATCTAGCTCTCACTGTCTAAACATCTTTATAGTTCTTTTTTCCAGTATTGTTCTCACAAATGAATTTTCCTTACTATGAATTTTTTGGTGTCTGGACCAAATTTACGATAACAGTACAACATAAGTATACTAATCAGTTATATTGCTTTCTTGTTGTACGAAGAACTCTGTCCAATATTGAAAAGAATTATTGTAATGGATATGTACCTCATGAAGTATACAAACTCCATATTTTTGATCAATCATGATACACTAAAGCAGAATAAGATATTCAAGTGTATATTAAGTACTCCATTAATATACTACATATTGGTATCCCTATTGATTTCAACATTTTATTGGTAATGAAAATTGAAAAAATACATTTTGTGAGTTTGGGATACTTCAGAATTAAAGGCTTTTAGGACAATGTTAGGTTAATATTTCCTTAGGTAAGTACAGAGTTACTTGATGAGTCAACAGGAGTAGAGTAGGGGTCTACTCAATTTTCCAGTTTGCCAAAAGGCATATTTGAACTATCATGTAAGCATGAGCAACAGTACAGATGTGATAATAGAGCCTTTGCTCAGTCCAGACACTCTTATATAATCATGTGTCCTATTTCTGCTTTTATAAACAAATGAGAATATAACATTTATATTCAGCCAGAATTATAATGGAGCATACCAGCATAGCCAGTAACATGAAAACAAGTAAAGATGGATGCATTATGTACTTTGCAATCCATTGACTTTATAAAAAATATTGGGGGCTATAGGTAATGGAAGTTTCATATTCACGTCCAATTTAATAAATTTGATTCTCATTAGCAATAGAGTTATTTTTAAAATGTAGATAATTTTTACAATTTCCAAGTAGTATAGTGAAAAATAGTTTTTAACTACACTTTTAATATATCCCACTTAAACATTAATGATAACTCATTTCTCTGCATTTGGCTAATACTAAATATGTGTTCTGATTTTTCAGGGCCTTTTAATCATATCAAGTCAAGTCTGTTGGGATCCACATCGGATTCAAATCTTAACAAATACAGTACAATCAACAAAATTCCTCAACTCACACTGAACTTTTCAGATATCAAAAGTGAAAAAAAATCTTCATCTCCTCCTTCTTCGGAGAAAGCAATTATTGCACCTAAGGTGAAAGACCGAACGCACAATGTGACAGAGAAGGTTACCCAGGTAAGATAATACCCGCTGTTTTAATTCCTTTTCAGTTTTGTGGAGCCATTTATCAGTGTATTTAATAGATTGTTACTCTTTTCATGAATGACTTGGATATCTCCAAGACTATTTGAAGAGTTTGAGCCATTACTTACTTTACCTCCAATTCAGCTGCACGATAGGTAGTTTACAATATTGGCTGATACTGCTAAGAAACAAAACTTTTCAGTTCTCTGTTTTTCAATGGAAAAAAGCTGTAGTATGCACCAAGTGCCCCAAATAAGTCCACTAATTTCAGTGATTCTTTTCAGTCATAAACGTTAGTTTCATTCTTTTTTCTTTTTCTCCACTTTATGAATTGCTGATTAGTTCAAGGCACAACATGATAACAAATGGTAGGTGATTGTGCCTCTGGTACAGCTATCATAGTTGTGTCTTGTAATTTTGTTCCAGTTCTTTGGCTTTTCATAATGCAGGTATCTTTTACCCACATATCTTTTGGGTATCTTTTCCCTATGTGTACATCAAAAAGGCTGTCAAAATGAAAAGCAGATACCTTTGGACTGGATGTATGATATCTTCTGTCATACTTAGGAATGAGGCATACAATTGAAACAACACTGAAAATAATTCAAGATAGCATATTTCTTCACTCTAAGACAGATACAGTGCCCTCTGAAGGCAAGAGAAGTTTTCAGCTAAATTCAGTATCCATATTACATTTGTGTTGTAATGTCAAATGGAGATTGGCGAGGACAGGTTACCAATGTGCAACAAACTGAAAAAAATACTAAGACATGACAGTATCCCAAATAACTTTTATAGTCTTAGTAAGCAGAGGGTCAACCCTTAAATGCCCGTCCACTGACAGACTGAAAGATGTTAGAAGTGCTTTGTATTAGAATGCAGATAGACATTCCATAAGGAAGATCTTGCAAAGAGGAGCTTTTGACTTACTGCTAACCTGCCTTCCATAGACCAGACTGTGGCTTCTTTACATTGGTACTGTGACAGATATTTTCCATGTTTCTACTCCCTTTGACAGATATGAAAAGGAATGTATTGTACACCCTCCTAGAAAAATACAGATAACACTTCTATCTTGAGATCAGTTAGTGCCTAAAAAGTAATTGGATTTTTATCTTTCATATATTTTGTCTTTGATAGCTAACTTGAATCTGCAACCATTGTCTTTCTTCCCTGGTCAGTTGTGAAAGATTTAATCTCTTCTGGATCCATTTTGATAGATTTTAAATTATTCGTAGCAGTTAGACATAGAAATCTTTTCACAGATAATATGGCAAAAAGTCAAGTTAGATTAAAAAGACTAATTTTTATAAGTTGTAAGCATAAGTCAAGCTTGATTGGTTTTCTCAAAATTCTGACTGGCTAATTAGTGCCAGAGTGCCAAGTTTCTGTGTACCAATGCCACTGTTATGGAGGTAAAAAAAAAATTATTAAAAGAAATCCAAGTTTATTCTCCAAACAGCTTAGATATTATGAAAAGGTCAAGTAGAAATGGCTTGGATCTGCTAAACCTTCCAGGAACATTTATACTAACTAAATTCAAAATTAAATTTGAAATGCTCCATAAAATCTTTACACTTCACAAAAGACTTCCAATTTAATTTGACATTGGTTTATGTCCTTTTCTAGAACTACCTCAACCAATGTTCAGAGTATTATTTGTGCAGCAAACTTTGATAATATACCATTCATGGTAATTGGAAAGAATTCCTCACAGCTGTTCTTTTCTCGCATTATGTTCAGTTATCGATGCTTCTAGGTGCTGTTGCAGCCTAAACTCTAGGATTAGCTACAGGGAGAAACTCCTAGGAGGTATAAATAAATGTACTTTTACTGAATTTGATAGTCAAAGATCTAATTAGCTAGTTGTTAATGAATTAGATTAGAAATAGACATTTAGAAGATGAAAGTGGCTAGTTCTAGTCCTGTTTATGTTTGTAATCCCCAGTGATTTCAATTTAGAAGAGTTTGCACTTCGAAGGTTCTACTGCATGTCTACCTGTGTCTTTGAAATTTAAATCTCTTTGTAAAACTTGTCATAGGCCCATAGATCTGTTTTGTATCTGCGGAATAGTGGAAAAGTGGTTTTGGAAGGTTTGAGCGCAGTATTGAGAACAGAATTTAGCAGAAACATCACATGAGATAATTAGGATATGCTCATGCTGGCCCAGTCCTCTAATGTGTAAATCTGTGAAACAGCATCAAAAATGTACAGAGGGCAATATGACCTATTTAATCTATGGAACAATATCAGTAAAAGAGCAAATGACTATAAAATGGCCATGGTAAGTTGAAAGGTCACCCTTAATCAGAGTAGTGACATTCTGAAATAGTCTTCTAATAAAAGAAGTTAGGGCAGGGATTCCAAATGTCTTTAGCCGAAGCCTGAGAAATACAGTAAAGGGACAGATAACACAATGTGCTTTACTGGAATTGCATGACTTGGTGACATGGAAGACCACTTGCTGTCACATATTGCACCATTCAAACATCCATCCATCTCTCTCTTTGTACTCGTCATTGCGTATCTCTCTTCCTTTCCTCAGCTTTGCTGAGAAATTTGGTCCTGCTGCTATAAACTGACATTTCCACTACTGTGGCTCTTCTTCTCTCTGTGCAGCTTAAAAATATAGAGATGTGGACTCTGGTATGCACCACCCTAAGGTATCAGTGAGCCTCACAGTTGGATCACTGCACTCTAATTCTCTTGCATGTATCAATAATATTAAACTGAGTACCAGCATCACAGGATACAAGAACAAGTTCTTCTTTCTAGAGATAACAGCTGTATGACTTTATCATATCCACAAGCTGGAGAAGTAATTCAAGTAGTGAAGACAGTGAAAAAGGAGGAGATGGCACATTGCTACCTTCAGAAGGTAGAGGAAGAATAATGAATAAAATAAATAAAAGAGCCATGGCCATTGTGCTTAGAGGAAGTGATGCTCCTTCAGAAAGCATGTAAAGAGGAGTGAGATGCTTTAGCAGTAAGATTTTAGTAGAATAAATTAGGAGCAAATGAAAGAATACCATTTAGAAAATAATTCCAGAAGGAACATAAGATAATGCGGAACAGTGGCTGATACTTTGCGTGAAAAATATGAACTTTGAACTGCAGGTGGAGAAAACGAGATTTCACTACAGAACTGAATAAATCAATAAATAAATACTCAGCATCTTACTTTTTAAGTAATACAAATAAATTAATATCTTCAAAAAGAGCTAGGTTGTAAATTCTACTGAAAAAAACTTAAGATACTGTGTTACTACTTAACAGGAGTGTTCAGGACATTATGTTGAGATGCATGTTGCCATAAGATATAGCTTGCAGTGAAGTGCTGCATATGTAATGTCATGAATAAGTAGATACCCCAATTTCTCAGCCTTTCACCTGGGTCTTTGCTGACCAAAACTCCTTAGGTAATGCAGAGTAACATAACATGTTCTGGTTGCCTGTTTCTGCATAGCATTGACTTTTACTGAGAGGAATAGCCCAATAGTAGTTGTCAGACAGCCCTTATTGAAAAATTGGCATTGTCATATCCCAATGTAGATATTTGTCACTAAAATTAAATTTATGCTCCCATTCCACTTTACTAAAAGGGTTTTTTTAATGTTTCACGTTATAATTTATAGAGATGCTAAGCTAGACTCTCTTCTAGAAGACTCTCAACTTACTTTTTTTCATTATTCTTTTTTTTTTAAAGTTTGTGCAGAGGGACAGTCCAGTTTCTGCACTCTTTTGCACTGACACGTTCAGTTAGGGTTCTGACACGGATTGTTAGAAAGAGTTAAGTCTTCCCAGAGGCATAAAAAGTAGACTTTTATTAAGGAAAGCAGTGGGGCAAAAATTTGACATCAGTCCCTTAACATTTTTGATGAATTCATAAAGGGCACTTCTGGCTTAAAATTACAGCATGTAGAGGCTCAGCAGTAAGTGAATTTCTTCTTTTGTTTAAATACTGATTTATTTTAAATCTTCTTACACATCCAGCTCCCACTGATGTATGGCTCCAAAGCTGTGAAGTCTGTTGTGAACAAACTCAGAGCAGCATGAAGATTAGAATAGTCAGTACCTATGCTTGTTTTCAAAGAAAAGAGAGAATTCCTGAATACCCATAGCAACAAACACTAGCAGTGGCAACAAACAATGGGAACAAACTGGCAGCAAACAATGACTAGTCCAGTTAATAAACTTATAAATAACTGATCTCTTTATTGTGTTGTTTAAGAAAAACTGTTTTGCAGCCCCTGATCATTAATGTTCAGAGATTGTTGATCCTCTTGAAATTCATTGGTCTGTTGAGACACAGCATGTGATTGAAAGGCCCTATATGTATCTGTTGTTTATGATTTGTCTCAATAACTGACTTACAGGAAGGTAAAACTCTATGATTTTTAAACTTTTGGTAAATAATACTTTTCAAAATAGTTTCATCATCCACCCATCTGTAGGAAATATACCCAAACTGGTTATATGGCTGATCAAGTGATAAATATATACTTTGATGGGCTACACATTTGATGATTGGAAGATTGTAATCTGATTTGCAGACATGCTGAACACCCACAACTCTTCTGAAAGTGGATCTCTCAGTGAAGGGGCCGTCACGTATGAAGTGATAGACCTTGTAGTTTCACTGCATGTTTTTGTAATCTGGCCAGACTATTCTGTCAGCCCCTAAAGATTAAGAAATAAGTATCAATACGCCCCAAAGCCAGTCTCTGCTGATGATATAAAAAGAACTATTATGTGATCGTGACTTCAAACTGACCTTCAGGTTTTCAGGCTAAAGGAAGAAGAGCAGCATCTAGGACAGAGAGGGGCAATATAAGACCTAAAAATAAACAAAATTATTGAGCTATACATTTTCAGCAGTCTGATTCAGCTGACACACTGCGTTGTTTACAACATCATGCAATAACTCACAGACAAACAACATTTCAAGGCTGTTCATCTTGGAACACAAGCTGACATAAAGCAGAAAATTCTGAATTAAGGGGAAAGAATTTTGATATGTCCTCCAATTACACAGGTAGACATACATATAATAATGAAATTAGGAGGTAAGCAGAACCAACATTACCTAGTTACTTTATGGAAAGGTTAAATTATTGATTTCTGCTATAGTGAGAATCTTTTTTATTATTATGATTTGCTATTCCTGTTCTCAATGATCAATTGATACAGCTTATACAGGAATTACTCCCTTCATTTACAATCATACTTAGCACACTCACGCAAGAAAATTTCATCTTTTATTGTCATTGTATAATTAGGCTTCATAATTAGTATAGATGTAATTATAGAAACAGTATAAATGTGTGCAATTTCATTATCATTTAGAAGGTATGAATGACACATCTGTGTGTGAAAAGAAGAAAAGTAGAGAACATCACAGTGATTGCAAAACCAATACAAATACCCCAGTCTCAGGGTGGTCATTTATACCTGTGCAAAGACGTCACCAGAACTGGAGAGTAGGCTCTTTTGCACCAGAGCAAGTAGCTATACAAAGTGCATGGAAGCAGAAAAAGCCCACTGTTTTCATCAATTTCAGAAGAAAACACATCATTTTCATTGGAATTACCTGCTATTGCATCAAGTAATAAAATGGCCAATACAAATTCACAGCAATCATGAAAGATAAAATATTCCTAGACAGTGATTGTTTCCAGCAGAGCCTCTTCTCTTTGTGACTGCTGAATAGGGCAAGGCATCTGAACTGCTGCAGTGTTTTGAGAAGATTTCACGACATATGGTAGAAATGGAGCAGCCAGAAAGCCCAGCTGCTTTGAAGCGTGTAACCTGGATACATCCTTAATTAGTCCATGTCCTTCCCCTAAGATCTACTTTTCTGAGAAGGGGATTGCCTGATTTTGCTGAGTTGGGAAAAAGTATACAGTATCTTCTATGAATGACAGTTTCTAGTAATCAAAGTTTTGTGTGATATTTTTGTTACCGCCTTGAACCAAATACTGTGATCGGTGATGCTAACATGGAATGAAGCATATGGTATTTTTAATACTAGATCTTTTTCCAAAGCAACATTATTCTTTGATGCTAATATGTGGGGGGAAACATGCAGACACATGCTTTCAGACTGCATTGTATTTTGTTCTGAAAATAATGTATTTTATGAATATGTTGAGGGTATAAGAACTAATGCCCTACAAAGCAAGTAAAACTGATCAAAACCAAGGTGTAGGCAGCACTTAGGCAAACCTCATTTCTGTAGACTAGAGCTCTAAACTCCCAAACACCCACTTCATGGTGGATTGACCTTGGAAGTTTCTAAACTTGGTAGGTTGCTCAGTTAAAACCAACAGTTTTGACACCCACCAGGATTGTCCCACCATGAACTACAAGAAGTCCCTTCTTAGCCGTTGTCAAGCCCCACTGAGATCCAGAGAACTGGCAGAGTCCTCTGATCCACTTGGCATGCACAGCCTGAAATAATACCTTTCGCACGTGCAGTTAGAGCTGCCTTAAAACAGCCATGAACAGTCACAGTCTCCCTTTTACATAACCTTAGAACCATACAAAAATGTAGTGCGGAAGAGACCTCTAGAGGCCATCTAGCCCAACCTCCTACGGAAAACAGCATAACTTTAAAGTTAGATCAGAGTCAGGTGGTTACCATGTTAACTCAGGAAACAGTTTCTATCTTTAGGTCAGCATAAGCATGTATTTTCCCAGAGAAAGTCACTCAGCTATAGTCAGAAATAGCAGCTGGTGTGCAGAAAGAGGGAAGGAATTGGGCAGAAAGCTGTGGATCTTACGGACCAGAAAGAGCTGGTGCTTTACAAGGAACATTGCTGTTGTAGCTAACATTTAGGGTACTCACTTAGAAAGAGGCAGTCCTGGCTTGTAGTCCCAGAGTGTTTTGCCGGTTACTTATCTTATGTAAATGACCATCTGTTAAAAAATCCACAGAAATAACCCTGGGCACCAGGGACTCAGGACTCCCTCCCTCCCTCCCTGAGTGCCCTTACACTCAAATGGTCTGGATATGGCCTGAATGGCCAATGGTCTCAAATGGTCTGAACTCTATTCTAGTGCCAGACACCTCACATGTACACACTGTAGTACCAGGGTTGGATCTAGCCACAAAATGCCATAATCTGTCAGGCAATATTTAGCATTTACCTAAATTTACATAGTCACCCCTATTAAGAGTCATTTTCATCAGACAAAAATGAAGGTATGTTCAGCTAACAATTTAATATTGTTTTCCGGCAAGTAACAAGTTTCGCTTTCAGCATAATACTAGCTAATACACAAAGTGAAAAACTGGTGAGTAATTTGATAGATTAACTTTTTCAAGGAAATAGTTAAGTTCCCACACATTGCTTATGAGAGAAATTGATGAGTAAACTAAATCTGAGAGCAGAAGGTTCCTGCAATTTGCAGCTAGTAAGGTGATGATGTAACTGGTGATAATTACAAAGCAGTTATCTTTTACTAGTGGTTAGTAACCAGGTGGCCGTAAGCACATAAAGGAGAAACAGCCGCAAGGCTCTTTGGCAATTCTTTTGGCTTGAGCAGGACGTAAGGGAGAAGCATGTGGATTGGTTGGGTTTGATGTATTGGCAGCTGAGGGTAAATATTTTCTGGTTAGGGTTTGGGTCTTTTTTACATAGGATTAGAAACAGTAAGAAAAAGCAAAGGCCATTAAGCCCATTCTGCACAGAATGTTGTTTGATGAATTCTGAATGCCCTCAAAATTCATAAGCCAAATGAGAAGGGCATTCTTCTCATCTGCTATCTGTTGTGTTAGAACTTGGATGATGGTTTCAGCTTGTAACTGGTAACAGGATCAATAGAGAAGTGCGTACCCAGAATAGTTCAGAGATAATGCTTTTCAGAAAAAAAGAGGGGGTGGGGGAGGAACATGCCTTAAATTATATTGAAATATCAATAAAATCATAGTAAGGGAAAAATCAGGAACCAGCTGTATGAATCAAAAATCAAAGGGTCATTGAATCCCAAATATATTTATGAAATAGTGTGCTAATCAGTGTGGTAATATGTAGTTGCAAAGCATTTATTGAGCTTTATGGGTGGTATAGGTGACTATAAAATTAATGAGCATAGCACTACAAAAATCTCTAGAAAATATTTAATAAAAGGGGTTAGTTCAGGCCATATAGAGTGAAGAAATATAATATAAAATTAAAATCTGAAATAAAGTACCTAAATTGCATGAATATTTGGTTAATATTCATAGTACCTAAAGAACACAAAGTTTCTTCTTCCTGTTATCAGGGTGGCCTTGTGTTAGGTTTATCTTAGATAAGACTGTTTTTCTTTGACAGTTGAATAAATCTTTCTTTGTAGCACATGGTGGAATTGTCTTTAAGGTACTTTAAGAGTACTTTCAAGCATACATCTTTTATTCAAAGAATT
>VZSC01001602.1:1179803-1220805 GCA_013398225.1 Steatornis caripensis | reverse complement strand
TTCAAAGAATTGCTAATTTTACATTAAGGTGGCATCTTTTTAAATATGAAAATTGCAGGAACTACTTTTCATTTAATATCTTGGAAGCTGGCATGAGAAGGTATGTTCGGCTCCAGACAGCCTATTCAGAGTACTACTACTAATAAATGAGAAACGTTTATTGAATGGGAAGAAAGTTCTTCATTTCACAGCTTTGCATTTTATTCTAATCTAAGTATCCATCTCCTTTGAAAATGTTCCACTTTCTAAATAATTTCTATTAATTATGAAGAAACCTACTATCTTTTGAAACAAAAGAACTGCTGTATGGTATGGTTTCACATCTGTACCAATCTGTTCTGTTCACAGAAGTTTAGTTTCGCTGGGTTTACAGGTGGGTTAACAATGGAAGACTATAACCAAAGGAGAGCAACACTTTTTGCTGCAGCTTAGTCTCTGGTGATGTTAGTTGCTGGGTTTGGAACTGAGCAAGAAATCAGAGCCTGCAGCTCATGGTCATCCAGTAGAACCTGTTAGAGGCCAGCTAATTTATTTTTATGAATTTTGTTAGGATAGCATGCAGACTGCAACCTCCTTCCAGGTTTTCAAACAAAGCTTGAAAAGTAAGTTTTGTATAGGATAATCATTTCCAGATACATTATGCTGCCTGTTTTCTCTCTTCTTTACACCTATAATATCAAGTAAGCTAAGGAAACTGCAGTAGTGAATGACCCATCATGCAGTTCACACGGTGTGATAAATTAGTCAATATATCTAGACAGCAAATAACATTAAAAACACTAAAGCTTACAGTCAGGCTTCTATCCTAGGCATTTTTTCTACTGGGTTGAGCTTTTGATGCCCGCAATCACACATCTGATCAGCCATAGTACCAAAATTTTTCCCATATCTCCTGGTTAAATCCATAAATAAAAGGTCCTGTTCTCTGCTGAATATAAGCTTCATTTAGCATAACACAGGTGAGGTAGAGCTTCTCAAGGAGTTATTTTTGGCTCACTGATGCTATGCCATCACAACATTTTTGTTAGAGTACCAGAGTAGCTAGTGAAGGACCATTGTGAAGGTTCTTCCATGTCTTACCACAGTTCCCCAAAAACAAAATACGTTTTTATATCCAATCTATCTCCCATTGCCAAATGGCTTATTGGTTGGAATGTTACTGAGCAAATTTGGTAGAAGATTGGGTAATGCATGAAACTTTCCTACAAGTGGTGAAGAGAGGAACCTGAGCAGAATGCTGAGACTGTATGTCTTCTTTAAATGAACTGGGTTGGCATATGCTCATTAGGCATAAACACTGGAGAGCCACAAGAGAAATTAACATTTCTAAATGAAACTTTTCACTAGCTACTAGAGCGGTTTCAATTGCAGTTCACACCTTTTTAAACACTAAGGGATCTAATTACAAAACGCAAATTTTTCAGAAACTAAAGTTTGCTTGTTTTGCGGATTATAGAAAAAATATTTACCATGAAGCTGAAGGTTAAATATGAATGTATGCATAAGGATATTTTCTCCCTTTCTCCTTTACTCCTGGCAGTTGCATCAGTAAGTACTGTAATCATAGAACCAAACTATGGCTGTAGCTGCTTCATTTTCACTTCATGCACTTCAGATACTCTTACAGTTTTCATGCTCTTCTTTAGCTGCATCAAAATTTTTGCCAGCTAGCAAACCAGTTTAAATGGATAATAACAAAAGCTACATTTTTCATAAATATTGTGAGGAAGATGAGATAACATCAACAAGCAACATTATCTACTTTGTTTTGTTGTCATGCCATGAACAAATGACAGAAAATATCTTTTTGGTGACTAAAAACCACAGCAATAATTTAAGCTCTTATTGCTAATGTGACCCTTGATATTTTGTTGTCAGACATATGAATGCTTGTTAACAGCTTAGTGTTGCCAGAAGAGCAACAAATAACTCATAAACTCTTTAGCATTTTGAAGAATAGCATTTTCTGTCTTCTGAAATAACACTTTGTAGTGAATTTTAAAGGAGGTTACACAACCTTTAATACATATTCTGGCAGTAACATTTCCTAAAAATACTTAGTTGTTAATATCTCCTTCTTTGATTATCTGTGTATCACTAATTTAAGATTTTAAATTCCGTAAAGCAGACTCAATAAATCCATATGCTTCTAAGTGTTGCTCTGATGATGCATTATCCACTAATATGAGAGTAATTACATACTGTCTGGCAGGAAGAGGTTCCTGAGGTTTAAGATCTATAAATCAGTTCTTAATTTTTAGATAGAAAATAATAGATGGAAAATGAACTATAAAAATACTTCCTGTCTTTTAATATTTATCTTCATGAGAAAATAAATGATAAGTTAAAGATAGTGAGTTTTATAAATTGTTACATGTATTCAAGTCTGGTGAAAATTTTGACAGTAACATCCACAGAAATATTATTTCCATGAAACCTACACAATTTTACTGAACAAACAGAAGAAGAAGGCTGTTCCACTGCTTTAATCTCGTGGCATACATACTTTCCTTCACGATTTGAAGATCTGGGGTTACTGTGTATTTAAATATCTTTAGCTGAATATATTTACCTAATTACCTAAAGTTGATAGTCTTACGAAAATGTGGCTCTTCATGGCCTCAGTCCTGTAAGGCGCACAGCACTCCCAGGAAGTCCCAGTGCTCTAAAATCCAAGTCGGATTTGAAAGTTTTCATCATCACTGAAGAAGGATGCTACCCTACCAAATTGAGACTAATTGGACAACATTTCTTTAGGAATCTTTGTAGATCTTCAAGACCGAGAATAGTTTTGTAATTCTCTTCACACGGAAGGTCAAATTACTCTTTGTTTTATGTTGACGTATTGATTGAGTTCTCTGAAGTACTGCTACATTTCTGGAGATTTCAGTGTTCATGCATATAATTATACTTATACAGTGCAAGCACTAGTGAGAGTCCAGTAATTGCTCAGTACAGCTGCAATAATTTCAAGGCATCAACCTAATCACTCTGTGCAGATGCGTCATGTCATGATGGATACATATACTATGTGGGTGTGGATCTTAGCCATGGGATCAGATCTTAAATTTGTTCTCATGTTCACCATATGTTTTAGATTACATGATGTAAAATATTATTATTGCTTAACTAAACACCACATTCATCAGCGTAATGAAATGTATTTTAATGACAACCCTAAATAGAAAATATGCAGAGCAGAGGAGAAAGATATACAGAGAGATCATTATTGATTCTAAAAATACTAAAATACACATTTATGATACACAGAAGGAGAAACATCAGGTAAAAACTTTTCTGCTGTTCTGGCTTATCCTTAGATATCTACCCCCTTTTACAATTATACACTCCAATTCATATATTTGTATACTTTTTTAAAAGTGTCTTCTAAAAAACCTTCCATTTCCAGCTCAAATGCAAATTGCTATCACAGAGCCATTAACATTGAAGCTACACAAGACCTAAAAGTTAAAACTTCAGCCAACAGGGACAGCAAAGAGCCATGTAAAACCCTGTTGGTAGCATATTGCTTGTTCAGTGTTGTTTCCCTCAAGCATTCTCAGTAAGGCTAGAAAACACCATTTGTCTTGGCTCTTGAAGGAAACAAGCAATCTGAAACAGGCATTTTGAGGTAGGCTTGAGATGACAATGTCTTGCCATTGAAAAGGCTTGCAGCTTCAGCTACACATATTGTACACAGTACAGTGCAAGAGATTAAAGAGGAATCCAAGCACCAAAAAGCAGGCATGCAGGCACCAAAATATTCGCCTGTACCATGAATCCATATCAAAAACCTCAAAGATGGAATTGTAACTAAACTACCTAAGACAGAGATAGAACAATTCGATGTAACTTGAACAGTCACAGCAACAGTACTACACCAATAGATGCACAAGACCTTTTTAAATCAGTGTCAGTCTCTATTATTCCTTGTGGATTTTCCAATATCAAATTAGTTGTTTGTATGGCAATATATTAAGAGACTATGTCTAGGTCTCAGTTAGAATTTTTCTTTAATTTTAACACCACCAAACAGCATTAGTGTTCAACTTCACTGAAATTTTTTGGACAATTATTATAAAAATTATTTAACACCAGATCAAATAGATTCCGCATACCACTTAAAAGTTACTCATTCTTTTCTTCTTTCACACTATCTCATTGTTTACCAAATTGTGGCTTCTCCGGAATATTAATTTATTTAGTATCCAAAAAACTTTCCGGTGTTTCTGCATTTCAATTATGTTGAGAATGCCACAAAGTCTGTCTTCAACTGATTCAGAAAAGCTTTATTTAGTGGCAGATTGACTTCTGGAACAAAAATTTTTCAAATAAGCTTTGAGTTTTTCAGATTCAGCCATCAATAACAAAAGGACTGTTTCAATGCCTATCTAAAATTATGCTTGGAGAATATGTGGTCATACTCAAAAAAAAAAACTATTGTGTTATTTCTGACCCTGCAAACAAAGAAATATTGAGCCCATTGTTTAAATAAGAAAGGCAAATAACAAGATCCTCTTGTATCTGAAGTCCCAAATGGGAAACATATAGGACAGGCAAGGACAAGTCGTATTTTCACACAGCAGCAGATTTTCTTTAACAAAAGCTAAAGTTAAAAAATATGGAGGCCATTAAAACACTGTGTTATAAGACCTCATGGGTATACTTGAAACTGCCTAATACAGGAAGTTAAGTATCAGCATTATATACAAATTTGTACTACACGAAAGAGGAAAACAGGTATTAACATTCCCCACCATTAGTATCTCTTCGTTAAGAAGATGTTCTTTAATAGTTATCCTTTGAAAAACATGTTAAAGTATCTTTTATATGTAAAAATGCCTTTTAATGCTGATGTGTGAAAGCAGTATGTAATGCTCCGTTTGGAGGGTGCACTAAATCAAAAGCACTTCAGCTTTCATTCAGTATTGGTGTAATCTTAGTTGTTCGTGTCAGCATCAAGAGAGACAATCATTGAGATGACTGAAATGTGAAAGACCATTATAGTCTTCTGGGGAATTAGGTAATGCCTACCATCATGGAGTAAATGTTGATTTAATTTCCATTTGCTCAGTAATATTTGTGTAATATTTATTTTTAGGCTTTTTCAGATTCATAGCTCTCTTTAGGAGATCCAGTCTGTGGCCATCTCATGGTAATGGTATGAATAGAGAAGAAAAGAGATGTCCTTGCTAGTTACAGCTCAGTAGGTTCAGTAGAACTAATACACAGGAGAAAAGAGAGCGAGAAGAGATTACACAAGGGAAAAGAGTTCCACAAATCTAATAAAATCTCCAATGCAAAAGTCACACCTCTTTTAAAGCTGAAGTAAGACTGCTTCATTTTTTGAACTGTGCTGTCTTTCGGATTTAAGGTTTATGATCATGATTAAAAGGGTTAATTACTACAGGATTATGGCTTTAGTTTCTGTGTCTGCTTCACATTTCTCATTTCTTTTGTTTTGCCAATTTTTCCTGCTCAATACTGTTATTTGCCTTGTTAATAAAGATCTGAAAATCAGTTCAAAACTACCTGTTAAAAGGAAGAGGTTGTGCTAAGAGGTTTTGGATAATATTGGCAGTGTTCATTTTGCACCGTGAGCTCCATCAGGGAGCAAACAGGAATAGTAACTTAGCTTTACTTGAACTTAGAAGATGCTGCCTTCCTTGATTTCCTAGTCACTAACAATAAACTTGTACAGAGTTGAAAATGCTGATGGAAAATATTTTAATCCAAATAGCTTTTTGGTTTTGGTGCAATTACTTCGAGTTCATTGAGATTAACCTAGCCTAATAATCTGTAGAAACCTCCTATAAAAATTAGAGGATATGAATGTTCCCATGACACCTCTTGCCTATGTTCTTTGAGAAAACAGAACATGCTTTGTATTTCATTAATGTAGTCATCTTCCACTGTTGCACCCAGATAACAAGTATGGATAATTTTGGCTTTCTGATTCAACTTTGAAATGTATTTGGATTAGAAGAACTGAAAAGTCAAAAGTTCCTCCGAATTCCTTCCCTTATTTTTTACCAGATACAATAATGTCTATAATAGAATTATCCCAGTTGCATTATCATCTTGTTTACATCTTCATGTAAATTTCATATCTTGGCTGCCTAATACACTTTATACAATGAGAAATTTTAAAATTTCTTAAATCTCTACTCATAATAAAGATATTCAAGTCTCTCAGCATACAAGGAGTTGACATGTTGCTAGATTTGCTACAGCTTCTCTGACTTAAAGTTGCAGGAGCAATCATCTGTTCACGTCATGTTGGACTGAGTCCAGCAGGATATTGCAAAATAATATTTTTCATGTCATACAGTATTTTCTAGAAATAAATCATTTTAACATTGTATCTCAGTGAGTGGACTAGCAGCATCTTCCATAGTTTTATGCAAGATGTTTTATGGGTGGTTAAATGTTTATTTTAAAGTCCCCAAGTAATTTGCGACTATATTTATAGTTTGAGCTTTATTAAATATTTATGAAATTCTCTCAACATGAAAGGTGCTATGCAAGAGCCAACCTTGTTAGTACAAGCTTTAGTTTAATTTATCTGTGGCAGAAGCAGCGTGACAAAATAGTATTTAGTACTGAATATAACTGCATCATTTAAATATACAGTTCACGAGACACTTCGTCATAAGACAGAGGAAAGTATCTTTCTGGAAATCTAATTTATTAAACTGTGCACTCATCAGACTTTGACATCTACCTTTAGCATAGTTATGCTCTATATGCACCTTACAAGTATTGGCTTTCCCCCCAACGCCGTATATCAATTTTGCCACCTGTAAACATTGCTCTTTGTTCAAATTTTCCAGATGTGGGGTAGATCTTTTCATGATGAAAAGTCTTCCCAGATTGTAAATATGCTACATATTGTTTGTGTGAGTGTACATTACTCATGTGTCTGTCTGTCTATTTGGAAATATACAGCACAAAAATATTGTGAATTCTTAGCGGAAGTGCAAAAGGTCCAATGCTTTCTCAATAACTTGCTTATAGCATCTGGTCTATGCAATATGCTCACAGAATGAGTTCAGTGCTTCATAAAGGCATCAGGCATGCTTTCTGGTTGTTCTCTGTGTTCATGTGCTTAGTTGCTTGAAGAGCCATGGTCCAGCATATAATAACTGTACTCCACACTTCCTTTCATGCAGTGCTAGAATAGCTGGGAAACCATACTGTAAAATCATGCAGTGGTTTGGCAGAAGTATTTCTTTAACAATTCTTAGTGGTATTCATAACAGATGGTTCATCATTTATTATTTCTGTTATGATTTATTAATACACTATTATGCTTCTTCACTTTGTTCCTAGTTCTTTGGTTTTTACTGTATGCATTTGCATTCTTTAATAAATTTAGATTGAAAATGCCTCAGAACAAAACTTATGAATATACATGTGACACATAGCAATATGGGTCTCTCAGAGTCTCTTGAATCTGTACGATTTGCATAATAGATAACAAAAATAAAGTGGTTTCATGCATGAAATAAAAATAAACAGGAAAGTGTCTCCATTAAGTTATAAATTCAAAATTAAAAGAAGATGACAAATATTTATGTGAACTAATCTTAAAAATAAAAAGAATCAACTAAATTTAGAGAAGTAAGAGTGATAACCCTTTGTTGTTGTGTAACAGCTTCTATGAATGCTTTCCACTCATCATCCTTTGCAAGATGCTTTCAGTTTAGTAGGTAAATATTATTCTCCCTACTTGACAGAAGTTAGAGAGGTTAAATGTCAGCTTGCCTAAGATCACTGAGGAACTCAATGACAGAGACCCGANGAATCAACTAAATTTAGAGAAGTAAGAGTGATAACCCTTTGTTGTTGTGTAACAGCTTCTATGAATGCTTTCCACTCATCATCCTTTGCAAGATGCTTTCAGTTTAGTAGGTAAATATTATTCTCCCTACTTGACAGAAGTTAGAGAGGTTAAATGTCAGCTTGCCTAAGATCACTGAGGAACTCATTGACAGAGACCCGAGTACAATTCCCAGATCATCCAACCTCTTGCCTAGTATTTTGCCTACATATTCTATTTTACAAAAGAAATTATACAAGGAAGAATCTTTGTGTTTCTCCAAGAAGTGTCAAAAACTGTTGCTGCATGTGCTGCTGCAGAGCCTCTAAGAGTCCCTTACACAAACGAGTTACACAGTGAATCATACAGCCAATGTGCTGCAAAGCACATGAGCCCCGTTTGGCTCCTTGAAGCTTCACCAAGAAACACTACGCAAAACAAGGTCTTCTGAACACAACACGGGGCACAAATGTTACCTAGTACCAGGCAGGTTTTCTTGAGGGGAAAGATGTTAGAACTGTCAAAAAAAAAAAATAGCACCACAAACAGTGTAACTGTTTCACAAAAAGTGAAAAAAGCTTACTGAATCTTTTTTTTTTAATTAATTGTCACCTGACTGTACCTCTCGTAGGAAGTATATACTTCCTTTCTCCTTCTGCTTAACAGAACATCAGCCATTAATAAATTTTCATTCTTCTTAAACATATTTTCTTTCCATTTCAGTGGATTACTGTTATCTTTGAGAAAGTAAAAGCTATCAAACACTTCAGAAAGATAAATCTGTCTAAAACTGTCAATCTATGACAGTTACTTTGATCTTACTCCATATTTTTCTGGGTATCTGATTGCATCCCTTCTACAAGTGCCACCTTGAACTTGTGATCTTAAAAAGTGAGCACATGAACCTAAAAAGAGCAAAAGTTGTTCACCAGACTTATCTGTGTGAAATACCTGAAGCAAGATTCTCAGAGTCAAAAAATGTGTTTGAATAAAGTCTTCTAACTTGCAGCAGCACCGGTTTAACAGTGAATGGGATAAGCAGGAACACACAGGAAAAGATGAATTCTAGATCAGGATTCTTTACTCAAAGGTAAAATAAAATAGTTTATTTAACTTTGACATTTTCTCATTATAAATAGAATAAATCTTATCACCTAATACTTCTTGTAAAACACACCACTAATAAATATATTCCTGCTTTCACCAGGAAAACCAGTGCGAGATGGTGTTTCATCAAGGTTGAATATCCCTAAAATTTTTTAAGAGAAAATCCATTGCAGCTAGTATGACTTTTGCTGCTTAGCATTGTAGTCATCTCTTCAGTAAGATGAAAGGAAGCTTGGCTTTCTCATCACATCATTTTCCAAGGTTCAGAGACTTTTAACATTGCAATATTTCAGTCTTGTTCCAGTGCTGCTCCTTACTCTTAAAAACATTTCATTCTCTAACCCACCTACTTCACAATCCAAACTGTAAGGAGAGTTTCACTGTCCAGAAGAGATAAGTTAATAAAATGTATTTTCACTAACAATGATTTTGTCAACATCTATTTTAACCAAGCAGAAATCATAGAAGTCTTTTGAGTGGATTGCTAAGTACACTGAAGTCTTCCGTCTAGCCAAGGCAGCCAAACTGGCCAACATCAGTACCCAAGTCTTGCAAGGATGTCTTGCAAAAAGATAAAGCCACGTCATATTCAATCAGTCTCTATTGAAACTGCCAACATGAAACCCAACAATGTGTTTTCTCTTTTTTATGTATGTGCAACTATGGTTTTTGTATTTGAGGAACAAACTCCCATCTTCTTTCTCTTGATCCAGCAAACAAAAATAGTTACATAATGAGTGTTTGTTTTCACTTTCCATTGCATAGGAGTAAGTAATACAGAAATATAAAGTTCTATATCACGTTATGAATATGAAGCTCACAATCATCAGTCAGCCTCTCCTGTTGTGTGTGTCTAAGAAACTAGCATGAAAAAGTTGGATCCATTTCTGCTATGATCACTTTTATGCTGCTCTTTCCTCATTTTGCCCTATTGGGGTTTTGTTTTTTGTACTCTTCAGTTTCACCTAACTCAGTCTAAACCAACCTAGGAATAAATGTAACTAAAATGAGAATAGGAGCCAGATTTCAGGGGAATAAGTCCAATTTACATTGCTCTGAAGTGAAGCACACTGGCTGGAATTTTCAAGCAACTGCAAGAAACGTGCGAAGTAAGCTTTATTGTTCTTGTTGTCTAATCCATTTCCTTCATTGTCTGAGAATCCAGGAGGAGAACACTGATATAAATTTTATAAATAGCAGCTTCTTTGTCACATACACTCACACTGCTCTCAAATACTAGGAAAACATTCTTGTCAACTCACCAGGTGGGAGTCTGAAAGTATTAAGACTGCTAAAGAGACTAAGCAATGCCTATGCTTCAGCTTGCTGTCAGCTGGTATGTTTAATGCATAAAAAAAATAGCTAGCACCATTAGCTATGTGTGAGTCCTAGTTAGAGTATAAAAAATAGATGAACAGCCTCTAGCATCACCTCAGCATGGTGCTTAATGGCTGCTAGAAGGTACTATGTAATCTTTTGGATGGCTTAATCGTTTCTTTCTTCATAGTTCAAAGGAGAACAGTGGTTATTAACCCTGGTGTTCTCACAACATTTTCAGAGTAGAACTTAACTGAATAAGAAGTGCCACTTAGATTACTAAAGCCAAGATCTAAGGTTTATACAACACTTGCTGTTGGAGAGTTAAACAGAAAGGAGTGTGTTGCCCTTATAATCTTATAAGATTATGTTTGAGGAGCATGAAATTTCTCAATCTTGAACAAACTGAAATCTCAAATCCCAAACTACTTACTGCTAAACAAAAAGGAAATAAAAGTGAACAGTGTTGCTGACAAGCTATTTCTCCTTCCAGTCATCTTTTCATTTCAGTATAATTACTCATTTTAATTACTTTTGAAAGGACTGATTTTCTAAACAGTATTGTTTTTAATTAGCAGGGGAATAAGGAATAAGTAGAAGTAACTGATGGAAAATGGGTATAATATTTCTTGAATATGTCACTTGCCCAAATGGGTAGAAACTGAAGGTTGTCACCATCTGATGTTTGTTCATTGGTCTGTGTAAAATGAAGTGGTGATCTTAGTCCCATAGGATTTGGAGAGCACTTACAGCACAGAAGGCAATAATTAACATCATTGCTGACAGTCTCTATAACTATGCCAAGCAATGAATAGAGAAGAAAACGTAATTTACCTTCTTATCCTTAAAGGTTTTGTTCCTTCATGTCAGAGTTCAATAAGGCTGGAGGAGCAGCCAAAGAAAATTTGTTTTATCTGGTGCCCACCCTACGCTTGTTCTTTGCAACAAAGTAAACATTTCAGCTTCTAGAGCCAGCAAATCAAGCAGTGCATACAAACATAATCCCTTCCAAATAAAATTGAAATCCAACATAGATAACACCAACAGATAAAAAATCCACACTTGTAAAGGAATGATAACAAGCTTTAGGTATTGACAAAGTAGAAGTGAAGCAAAAGGCAATACGGCTGTGGTACACTTCTTTGTGTACCTTTAGCTGTACTAGAACTATAGCCTCAGTGAAATTTGTCCATGCATGAAAGTTTTCCACACTACAAAACTCAAAGTGGAGATATTTGTCAAAGACATTCACAGATCTTTCTCTAAGTTTTTTTATTTCTGGTTGCCTAAACCTTTTTATTATGAGTGTAGACTCTTTTGTAGTGAATTTAAGCAGATGATAATATGCTTTGGGAGAGAAACAATACATCACTGCAAGAAAAGTAATTCACTGGCCAGGAACAGACTGGCAAGGTTACCATGTGGTGGATAAATGAATTTGATGACATGTTTAATTATGCAGATTTTATGGACCAGATATGCCACTTAATGGTTCCTACAGGGAACAAGAATCAACCTACTGTGTAAAATTGTCAATGAATTTATTGGACCTGGCAGAGACAACGAATTTCACAGAAGTCTAGATTGCCAAAACATGAAGTAATTGGAGCTTAATCCCCAGAACTACAATAAAGTACTTTTTAAGTTTGTCCTGTATTTGCTAAGTTTACTGAAAGTAGGAATAGATAAATCGCCTGATTATTGACATGGTATATTTCTTGTTCTAGGTTCTATCCTTAGGGGCTGACGTTCTACCAGAATACAAACTCCAGACACCTCGCATCAACAAGTTTACTATATTGCACTATAGTCCTTTCAAAGCAGTCTGGGACTGGCTCATTTTGTTGCTGGTAATATACACCGCCATATTCACCCCTTACTCTGCTGCCTTCCTTCTGAATGATAGTGAGGAACGGAAGAGGAGAGAGTGTGGATATTCTTGCAGCCCACTGAATGTTGTTGATTTAATTGTGGATATTATGTTTATCATTGATATTCTAATAAACTTCAGAACAACATATGTAAACCAGAATGAAGAAGTGGTAAGTGATCCAGCAAAAATAGCAATTCACTACTTCAAAGGCTGGTTCCTAATTGACATGGTTGCTGCAATACCTTTTGACCTGCTGATTTTTGGCTCTGGCTCTGAAGAGGTAAGCTTAAATGAATAAGAAATCTTAAATCTTAAGTTTTGACTTTACTACAGTAATCTCTATATTCTAATAATTTTTTTGCTTGTCAGTTAATAGGCTGTTCAGTAGTTTCACCCCATCTTTTAAAGTTACATTAAAATTAAATCTTTCTTAGTAAGATAATGTAGAATATTAGCTTTCACTGACAGAAGAAAAAGCTGAACAATTCAGCTTGTATTTTTCAATCATACAATATTTGATACAAACTTTTAAAAAGTCATGGTTTGACATTTGAAATAAATATATAATATATGAAGGATTTATTCAAATGCTTTTATTTAAGAACTGCTCGTTTGATTTGCTGCTTGCTTTGTAAAAACTGCTCATAATGCATATAAATGTTGTGTTGACATTAAAGCTTTAATATAAATTTTCTCTTTTCAGAATCCTTAGATCAGATGTTTACTCAATGTAAAATACATTAGTTGTAGTGTAAACTATACTAGTTAACAAAAAGATTTGGCTGTTTTCTGTTTTATCAATAATATGGAGTACCAAAAGAAAAAAATATTATATGTGGTTAACCTTGCCAGACATGACTAATGTCCTCACCCTATCTGTACAATAGGTTAAAAAAATGTTCAATATATGCATCCAAAAATTACCCAAAGGTATATAAAACATACGCTATTTTCTGGATGCCTGACCCAGTTCTGCCTCCTGCCAAATAATTTTATTTAATTTAAGAAGGGATAAAATTGTAACATATTTTTTGATGAGAAGTGAACTGACAAGCAGAGAACTGTTTTTTTTTTTTTTTTTGTCATGCATAGGATACAGCAGTTTAAAAAAAAAAAAAGCAGCAAAACCAAAACATGATCCATTCACTTTTCAAAGGACACAAATCTATTTCTTAGAATTACCATTTTGCATTTATTGACATAAGGGAAACAGACAGTTTTGTCAACCATATGTGCATCTCATTAATTGAGATGAGAGAGGTGAAAACTACAAATTAATCAGCAACATTTAGCATGAAAATTTACTGATCTGACTATATGCCTGCATGCCAAAATACAGAGAATGCAAAAACATTTTCCATTTAAAATTAATTCCTTTTTATTCAAGTCATTTGCCATGAAAGCAAATATTTTTATGTCCTCTCCAAAAGCCTGATCTGAATTCTGAGCATACCCTAGCTATCCTCACAAATTACATGTAACCTTAATTAAGTTTGCCATTAATGGTCAGTATAAAACAACTGGCACATACCTACATGCACCTTGAGAGTCTTGCGAGCATATTCAGTCTTGAAAATTTCAGAAGTACAATGAATATCAGTCATGCTTTTCTTAAACTAATTTTCTTAAATTTTATGTAACGAAGATGTTTTGCTGTCTCCTGTATTTCTGAAAAATCATTATAATAATGTGGTCTAATTCAGCAGTCATAGAAATAAATAGTATCATTCCTAATCCGTAGTGATATTCCTACTAATTTGAACACAAGCATACACACTTAAGGTAAATGAGGAATCTGGAGAAACACATAGATAACATCATGCAGTAGAAATAAATTTTGTTAAAGGAATGCAAGAAGAAGAGAGAGAGTAATATGAAGGAACACGTTAATAGTTCTCTTACCAAAGGAGAACTTTTTATTCAGAAGATGACTAAAAAGCTCAAAGATTCAAGAGAAACTTTACTCACCTTTTGCATTCATTACCTGTGGTAGGTCTCAGTGTTTCTGCAGATTTTTTTCTGCAGTTTTGATAATGTAGACGTATGAAAGACAAACATTTTGAAAATGACATTACTTCTAACTTGGACCACATCATTACCATTCAGTTGTGGTCTGTATCCCTTTTGGATCACAGAGCACTCATCACTGCCAAAAATTGTCTTCAGTGACTGGAAGTGTGGAACATCAAGGATTACAACAGGGACCAATTTCAAAGTTCATCAAAGGAGTGCTCTTTTGATTTGACCCTGAACACCATTCTTCCACACCTCCCCTGTTACAGACGTCCTTAAGAGTAAAGTGCCAGGTGCTAAAGTGATGCTAAAGTGATGCTTTAACATAACATAGTGTTACTGATTGATTACTAGCAAACAAGTGTATTCTGGCAAGTGATTACACAAATACGGTTACATGAAACCTGGAACAGAAATTATTGGACCATGTAATGACTTTTTCAGTATTGCAGATATCAGTAAATTAATTCTTTTTTCCCTTGAAACCTAGTAATAGAACAGTTTCAGTATCAGGAAAAAATAGTCTGTTTACCTAAGCAGCAATGAAACTATGCATATTATGACCAGTTCGTCATACCATCATGACTTCTTTCTCTTATTCATGGTATTGAATATGTCAATCACTTTTTCTAAGCTGCTACTTACTGCAGTTTTGCTTCCTACATTGCTAATTATAATATTTCCCCAATGATCCCTTTTTCATAGTTTAGCAAGAAAGAGCAAACGTAAAACTGTTAGAATGGAGCATTTTTCATTTAATAGAATTTTTTCAGTCATAAGGGTTATCTTTTTTATGAAATAGCTCTTTTCTGTTATCTAGAGATTCTTCAAATAAGATCCCCTACGAACAATTGTATTGAACGATCTTTTTAT
Source organism: Steatornis caripensis (assembly GCA_013398225.1). Lineage (NCBI taxonomy): Eukaryota > Metazoa > Chordata > Aves > Caprimulgiformes > Steatornithidae > Steatornis > Steatornis caripensis. The sequence goes on along the minus strand of VZSC01001602.1, from coordinate 1,205,800 downwards.
TAAACAACATAAGCTCCAAAGAGAGCTCTAGGTGTACACTCACCCAGCTTTAAAACACCTTGATATCAAACAGAGTCTAGAAAGGGCATGAGATAATAATCCAAATACCACATGTGGCACTAACTGAATGTTTCCATCTGAGCCATACTTTGTCAACCATAGGAAAGCAACAGAGTAAGACAGTTAACTTTCCAATTTCTAAAATAGGGAAGTAATATAATTTTACATTACTTTTTTCTGTTTAAACAGACTCAACACAAAATATTTATGGCTGGTAGTAAACCATTCTCTGTTTTTCTGTGTATTTTAAATGTTAAGTGACATCCCTGATACTTGAAAAGACAAAAATAATGAGTAGATAGACTTTTTACTTCCCATTCTTTTGGTAGTTTATTTTATTTTAATCATTCTGCTCAGCTGAAGAGCCTGGGTTGGAGTTCAAAAAAACAAATTGTAGTTGCAGTAGCACAGCTCCTTAAAGCACATACATAGATGATGTGCACATACAAGTGGAATGCTGCTTAAGATTACTAGATATTTTTAGATATATGCAATTAAAATAATGTGCTTTTTAATGTATTAATCAGCTTTTCACTTCAAAGGCAGGTACATTGTAGGGAAAAATCAGATGGATATATAGATAACCAGGGTCTCTTCCTTTTCATCTAGAACCAACTGCAATAAAACATACAGACAAGTGGTGGTAACAGCTTCACCAAGAAAATTTTCATATTTATAGTTTTATTAAATTGAGGCCAGAGAGAACACTCAGCTGAAATATGGAGAAAACCATGAAGGCTTTTGCAAACTTATATAAAAATGGATACATCATGATGTATATATGCAGCATACTCGCAAAATATAAGAATGAATGTTTGTACTATTCATATCAATAAATCAAGGAAATAGATGGGGTTTGCCTAAAATGAAGAAATATAAATCAAAGTGCTCTTGTTGTCTCTTAGTTTTGGCATCTTCACTTCACTGCATTACACAGTGTATCTGTTAAAGAAAACAGAAAAGAATCCCACATTACTAGAGTTAGAGATTGAACCTAATAGTCCTGACTGCATCTCCACTGATAGAATCAGTACTTTACTGATTAAAATACATTTCAAATATATTAAAAGATATTTGAAAATCAAGCTCAGAAAACATCTCAGGGAGAGAGTAATGTAGTTTCCTGTGCTCAACTTCGCAATTTACTTGGAAAACAGTCAGGATGATGCAGCATTCGGGTAGAGTCTCTGGAAATTATTTGGGTGGCTGGCTAACGTCAGAGAAGTGTTTAGTATCAACTTTTTCTTCCTGTGATTGTTTTTCAAGATGAAGCACAGAGGAGCTCCAGCACTGCTTAAGCAGGCAATTATTCATAGACCATTTTGGCAGTCCTTTATCGACAGCAGTTGAAGTACCTCTGCTTTAAATAAGAAGTTTTCGTTAGCTGAAATATTTTTGTTTGATTAGTGTTTGTACTAACTTTTGCGGTATCATGACGCGTACAGCATGAAGATCTTCAATAATGACACAGTGCTCAAAATAGGCTATTAAGGTAATGGAGCATGGACTGAAAGGCCAAATTCTGGCATATATTAGAGATTTTTCCAAGAGAGTGAAAAGGGTTAACTATGCTTCATGCTATGGTACTCATATTTAATAGATTTATTTACAGGCTGCAAAAAAGGTAGAAGGTTGATGATAGTTTTATCATAAAATGTAGGTGACAGGAAATTATTGTGAACCTGACGACCTTACAATACCAGGAAGGTGGAAAGGACCCTAGCAGATGAAATACTGTGTAAGCAAGTGCACATTAATGCACATTGGAAGAGACAGTTTGAGCTACTTATACACTTCAGTGAGTTATTTGGTTTAAAAAAAGAGACAAATAAGAGATGACATTATAGATTTATACATTAATGATAATGGATGTTATGAAGAAAGAAAAAAATCGTACAAAAATCTAGAGGAAACCTGAGGATTTGGCCATCAGTAAGAAAGTCATGAGTCGTAAATGACTTTTCGCACAGGCAGAATACCTTTTATGCAGATAATTAATTAGGTGATACCAGCTCTTTCTTCCAGCCTGATACAATAATAACTTCTGAATGATGCCCTCTACAATCAGATAGACTGATATGCTCCTCTTTCAAATTATGCTGTAATCAACTGCTGCCCATCAAAATAGCCCCCTGCTGTGGTCATTTCAGCATCAGGGCTTGAGAAATTGAGGGTATAAACTAATCTTACTGTTAAAAACAAAGACTAATCAGAGAATCAGAGTTAAGGATACCTTCTTGCAATATATAAGGATTTTGTAAAATAAATTCAGTGACCTATACTTAGAAAATGTACTATCCATGAACTCCTGTTTTTAGAAGGTCACTTTTTTCCCGCAGAGAGAAAATAGTTGTCAAACTCTAACCTTTCTCAAACTTCTTATTAGCAGAACTGAATAATTATTCCAAAACAACTAAAGATGTCTCCTGTGCAGTTACTTAGCTGGTGGAGAGAACCATGTAGGCGTGAAAGAGCCATTGTAGGCATGATGTATTATTTATTTTTTGTGCTATTACTAAAGTCAAAACAGAAAAAAGCAATACTTTTAAACCTGTACTATAACCTCCCTCCTGTACTATAGCTAGAAAAAATCAAAAGGCATTTTAAAGGCCTTTTGTTAAAAGGCCTGGCACAATAACCAACAAGGCAAAAATAACAAAATTATGTTGGCTATACTGGCTAACAAGATGTTAGATTGGCAGAGTACAGTATATAAATAGTGCAGTGGAGAAATCTAAGTTAATCTTTTTTACTTTTCCCTATAATTTTATTTGTAATCCAAAAGTAAATTTGAGGAAATAGAATGTCTGTTTTGGCACAATTCATTTAAAATGGGTATTATATTAAGACCTTTATCTTTTCAATAAATCTTACCGATTAAAAAAAACTTCTTCAACATCTTGTACGTAATTTAGGTTCTGAAAGTACTTAAATATGTGCTATGGTCCTAATGAATTCCAGTGTAAGCAAACAGTTAAGTGCCTTATGTAAAAGGAATGTTGTTTGCACTGAATATACCGTAGTGGGGGAAAATGATCCTGTACTCATCTTCTACCAATCTAGATTCATAGTGTTGGTAGCTATGAGATTCCTATGTGCTTCTGGCTCACAGTAAATGTTGCTACTGAAAAAAAACAAATCCTGGTATGGGTATCCAGCAATTCTTGAACTTGTAGTCCAGCTGATAAAGCTAAATATGATGAAAACAGAGCAGGAAGCAATTTGCAGGAAAGAGTAGCATCTGTCAGACTTTTGCAGATGTTAACTGTTGGCACTGGGTGGGCTAGGGTGTGTAAGTGACAGAGTAGGACCTCTGCCTCCATGGGCACCACGCTGAGCAACGTACTCCAGCACAGCAAGGAAATTACATTGCATGAGGCACAGTTCTGAATCAAAGTACTTCTGTCCCTGGCCAAGTGACACATGGGAGGTGAACGATTTACTGATTGAAAATTGTAAGTTTATATTGATAACCTTTAGATTCCTTTAAAAAGATCAGAGCCTCAAAAAAGCTGCAATGAATCATAGTGCAGGTCTGCACTAAAAAGCTTGGAATACATTCCTGGTTTATAACTGACCTTTTTTTTTTATTATTAAATGGTATAGTACTTTTATTAATGACTTCTACCACTACACTTCTGGAGTGTGGCAACGGTAACTTTTCCATGATTTTCTGTTCATGGTGGTTCATCTTCTTTTACTTGTACAGAGTGTTCTGACCATTACAGACAGGAAGAACACTTGTGGAATAAGATACTCTTTGGGACATTTCTACCCTATTCCTTCTCTCTTCTAGAACACGTGTGCCAGAGCATTGCAAGAAGTCTCTAAGTTAGGATCGAATATAGTCACACAGCTTTGTTCAAACATCATAAATGCTAATTACCTACAAGGACAGTCATATAATTATGAGTAGTTCCAGTAACTTACAGACTTTAGCATGTTAAAACATCATGAACCTAATGGATCATTTAAGTTCATTAGAGTGGATTGAAGAGTCCAGATCAAGAATAATATTCAAAATTAAAGAGTATTCACCACATAATGACAACTTCAATATATCTTAATTTATAATGTGCATTTCTTACTCTTTTCTTCACTGTTTTTATAATAAATTTGGTAGTTTAAAGAAAATCAGATTAAGATAACATTGAAATGGGTTCGTCTACTGGTTTTGTTGATTCTTCAAAATAATGGAATTTGCACTGGTTTATTCATGCTGACTATTCGTGAGAGTATATTTGCTAACAGAGAAAATACATTTTTGTTTATATCTTATTTTTACAGACAACAACATTAATAGGTCTTCTGAAGACAGCTAGACTGCTGCGTTTGGTGAGGGTAGCACGGAAATTGGACAGATATTCAGAATACGGTGCTGCAGTTCTGATGCTCCTTATGTGCATATTTGCATTAATTGCACACTGGCTTGCCTGCATTTGGTATGCCATTGGAAATGTAGAAAGACCTTACTTGGCTCACAAGATTGGCTGGTTGGATTCTTTAGGAGAACAATTAGGAAAACACTACAATAAGAGCGATGCAAGCTCCGGACCATCCATCAAGGACAAATATGTTACAGCGCTTTATTTTACCTTCAGCAGTCTGACCAGCGTAGGATTTGGAAACGTGTCTCCGAACACCAATTCAGAGAAAATCTTTTCCATCTGTGTCATGTTGATTGGCTGTAAGTAGTTTTATCATACTATTTTTTTCTTTTATTCTCAGTGTTTGAGCAAATGACTTAACAGTCTAAACTAATAAGGTTATAAGCATGCAGCCGGAAGGGCAAATTCCCAGGGAAAGCAATGTTATATGCAAAAATATCTTGTGACTCATGCAGTGTTAGGAAGTAGTCAAGCTGCTTGACTAGTCAAAATCTATTATCCAGACTGTCAGAAGTTTTGTGTATCAATGTCTGTAAGCAAATCCTATACAGGGTGGCAAGCTGAGTTTTGAATGGATGTGCAAAACTATAGCACATCATTTTTTGATAATCGTTAATTATATTTTATTTGTTGATTTAAACTCTGAACATATAAATGTACTCATACCTTCTTAACTTTGTTCTTTGTTCTTAACTTGTACTTAACCTTAGTTCCTAGTTCTTAGGTCTACCAAAGTCCATACAATTAGATGAACCTGTCTTGCAACACTAAATTCAGGACGACAAATCTCCAAAGATATTACCAACTTGATTACAATTTAATATTTAAGGCTCATCGGGTAACTGAGTTGGTACTGACACAATCAAATCAATAAAAAGCTTCAGGTAAATCAATTCCACATCCGTGAAAATATTACCAGTCTCATCTGAGCTGTTTTACGTGCAAGGTACATTGTAAAAACTGTTGCATCATCTACAAAACCTAATTATGTGACTTAAGTAAGTTTTGTTTCTATTTAATCCAGCATTAATGTACGCTAGTATTTTTGGAAACGTATCTGCCATAATACAAAGACTCTACTCGGGAACTGCACGGTATCACATGCAGATGCTGCGAGTAAAGGAGTTTATACGCTTTCATCAAATCCCCAACCCTCTGCGGCAGCGACTTGAGGAATACTTCCAGCATGCGTGGACATACACCAATGGCATTGACATGAACATGGTATGTTGTTCTGTTTTTCAGGCACGAATGCTGAGGAATAGATAGATGCATGAGAATTTAGAAAGAGATTGTAAGTTTTCATTATTTATGAGCTGTAAATGCACAAGCTTAGGTGAATATATAGCAATTACTGAAAACCAAGCCATTACAAATTTGGCATCCAAACATTTTACTGCCTAGGTTATTACAAGCTGTATCACAAATCTGAACTCTCGATGTGCATAGGAAAGCTTAAGAACTTCAGTTGACTATTATAAGCTAAAGACATGAAAAAAAAATTCATAAATTTCTTATTTTAGACATAGCTGTTCCAGAATTTTGTTTGTTCTTTGGTCTAATTTTTCACTTCCAGTATCAAACAAGAGTACTTTTTTTGGTATTTACAGAGTTGCTTTTCTATGAAACTGTGGAGATCAATTCTTTTCCAAAATCCTAGATTTAAATAATCTAGAACAGAGATATTGGGGGTGAGTGGAAGAGAGGAACAGGCAGGTGGTTAGCTGCTCTTTTCAGAGTGAAATATTCTCATCATATGAAAGTCTGAACAGTAGTTCGCTTGCATTCACGACCACATAATTCTGCACTGAAAGTCATCACAGTACTACTAACCATTTAGCAATTCACAGAATCTAATTTTTAGGAAGCAGCAAGGTACAACACTCATATTTTCTGTTCTTGATAAAAAAGCTGTAAACACTCATTATAGAAAAAGATATTATGTGGCCAGCCAAACAGGAATAAAAATTTGCTAATGAGCAAAAGCACACATCTATGTTTCTGGCTTATTTTCTGGAGACAGTAGCATTTTTTTCTGAAAAGTTGACACAGGTTTGAAGATACTGAGGGCTTTGTGCATTTTAAGGATCTGTGAATCTGTATCTCTAGAGGGATGCTTTCCAGAGCTATTCTGAGTTATAGATTAGAGACTTTCAGAGCTCTCCATAAAGTTGGCAAGAACAAGAAAATCTATACATTTTTGTAACAATTTAACTAGAAATCAGCCTCCAAAATTTTGACATAAATTCAAACAGCTTCCATGTGGTATCTATATATATGTTTGTGAATGGCTGTCAGAGTGGTATACTTTTATGTCATAAGCAGAAACAATGGTCTTGATTAAAAGTTTTATAATGCTGAATCATTGACAGCTTGACTTTATGGTTACCATTAAGTAAAGCAGATCTTAAAAGTAAGACAGCAAATTAAATATATTGTGCTTCACCTCCCACTTCCATGAGTGTCCCCTCCAGAGGGATATTATGCCCAGCGCAGGACAAGGATACTTGTATAAACCTCTGCCGGGGATTACTGCAGTGGAAGGCAGCATCAGTAGCTTCATCCTGCGTGGCACTGAATGGCTCTAATTCCCTCTGATGGCAATGGGATTGTGGGGTACTCAGCACTTTGCAGGATCAGGCCCTTAAGCTGCAGGTGGGTGCAGCCTAAATCTAAAGTAGGTCATTGAATTATTTCTGAAGATATACAAAACTGTGTATGCCTTAACTAATTCATTACCGCTAATGGATGTACTAAGAACACCTGTTTCACATTTAATAGTAACTAAAACTGGATGTTGTCAGGTTAAACTTTGCATAATGCAGGAATTGGTGTACTGGAATTAGTCTTGGATTTGTCATTAATGTGAAATACTATTTAAATGGATTAAACAACCCATATTCTGCAATATGATTGTGAGGCAGTATGAAGTCTTTGATTTAAATAAAATGTGAAAAAAACCCAAGTTTAGTATCTTGTTTTATTATATTTTACTTCATATTCTGTCTACAATTCTATCCCTCAAGTTTTATGGCAGTCGCTTAATTTTCTTAAGAAGTTACTTTGAATATATTACACTTAGTGCAAGGATAATATAAGAATTGTGTGATTTATGTTGTACTTATGAAAGATTTATCTCTTTCCTGTCTGCTTCATACCTAAATACATGGAATAACACCACCCACTGGTAAGAGCAGGAGGTATTTATATCAAATTTAATTCCAGTATAAAGTGTGGAGAATATCCATGTCATCTGTCGGGTTTAGAGCTTGTTCAATGCTTTCTAATTTTAATTGTAACTTTTTGCATGATGAAGGGGTAGATAGCAAAGGGAAATAATCTAAATACAATCAGGTGTGGGGCAAAACGGTTACTAAAAATTAGGCATTAAAAAATGCTAATCCAACTACTCTTATTAGTCACTGTTTTACCCCACAACTCGAATCATGCTTCTCTGCCCAAAAAAGGTCATGTGCATATTGGTTTGCATTAGATAGTTGCTCTGTAGGAATGTCACTCTGACAAAGTTGCCATGCTGATCATTCTGCATTTTCCTTTGCGTGAATGCTCTTAGTCCAAACCATATATGCATGTTAGCACAAGCACCAACAAAGTTTTCTTGGCTATAAGCCATGTGCATATGAGATGGGCTTGCATGTGGTATTAACTTATTTTTGCATGAAATATTTGCATTTACACACCAAAGGGCTGATACTGTCCTCAGACAAATGTCTTTAACTCCTGACAATATTTACTGGGAGTTTTTTGCAAATATCTGAAGGCAGGATTTGATCCAATGTCTTTCTTTTTTATTTCATGACTGAAAACTGAATGAAATTAAAAAACTCAGTCCTCTTTCTCATTTGAAATACAAAATGCATGAATAATTTACATTTTCAACATATATATGTACATGCAATGTATACACACACACATACTTGTGTATATATATATATAAATAATATTAGAGAATCCTTTTCAAAAGAAATTTTTAATTATCATCAGTAATTAAGATTTCAGGAAAAGTGAAACAGAAAATCCTAAAAGCCAAATTTTAACCTCAGGTATAATACTGCACTAAGGCTAAATAAACTTCATTTCCTAAACAAAATCCTACACTTTATATTGAAAGCCAGAAGATAATACTTCATGCTCATTTGAAATGACTAAACTTAAAATTAGCTTTAAAGATCTGCTGGTGAAATATGCTGAGAACATTGTTTATTTGTTCATTTTCTCCCCTCTGTGTCATTTCTATATCTCTTTGATTATGTTTCATTGCATAATGTATTTTGATAAAAACAGTTCCACATAATTACGCATGGACTGGATAAACAGGATTTGGGATTTATTTTAATCTGGATAAAAATTTGAGTCTAAAGAATAAGCATAATTTAAATCATATCCAGGTGGTATACAATGGCAAAGTTCAATTGCAAAAAAATTACTTACAGTATATACTGTTTCAAGAAAGATGTCACCAATCCCAAAGATTCAAAGATTTTTTTTTATTTTTTAAACCATCCTGTTCTGTTTTTCCTAAACTCTCTTTGCCTTCTTTTCACCCTTCATTGTAATGTTATCAGTCCAACACTGATAATAGCATGCTTTTTTTGCTTACCCTAAAAAGATTACATATTTAGTGTTTGAGATCCTTTTTTAAGTTATGCATGTATTTTTCACAATCCTCCCCCCACCCTCTTCTTTCCATGGATCTTCTGTGCATCTGAATAGCTTTATTGGTTTGTTTTACCTTTAAAAAGAGTTCAAAAAACTAAATAAGTGGGACAAGCTTTGGAAAGTGTTTAGCCACATTTACATGTTAATTAAAATTTTGTATCTGGGACAGATTCCTTTTTATTTTGGGTTTTACCCAGTACCATGAAAGGAGACAGCAAATGAGAATTTTTATATAGAACTTTATAGAACCTTCTCCTTGCAAGCATCCCAGCAAAAGGTTGATTTACACCTGGGATAAGTTGTCTTGGCCACAGTAATCATGCAAGTACAGCAGAGCACACACCTATCTTAAAGGTTCAGAACCAGCAATGCTACTATATCAAACAAAGGCTGGGTTCATAATTGCTTTGGTAAGGCTTTTGGGAGAAATTGGCCACTAGTCACTGGACGGCAGCACTACTTTTGTTATTCTTGCTTTTCCTCGCGCTGTGATCACTTCTTATGACCAAAAGAATTCTACCAATGTAACTATTGCTGGTAATATTCTTTGAATCAGAAAATTAGAAAAGTAAATTAAAATTTTAAGAATAGCAAGGAGAAGTTCCTTATACCATCAGAAAAGTAATCCAAATTAGAAGTCTTTGGAATAAAGTCTTGTATCATTTGGTTAAACAGAGGGAATATGTAATCATGGTGGAAAGTGATACTGCTATTTGTCTATATGTCATAACAGAGATTCTAAGATAATAAGCCTATCAGAAAGTACCTCAGATGTGATTAGCTGTAAAGCTGTTCTTTCATTTTCTATAACAAGACCACTTAACAAACATGAATGCCTACATTTAATCGTTACAGAAAAGATCTCATAGAAAAAAGACTTTCAAGAATGTCAATCTATTTGCAAAGTTATCCTTTATCAGCTTCTCACTGCATTGTATTTTATGGTCTAATGTCTCAAAACCAACAGCAATTAACAATTTTCCAGCTGTCATTATAGTTTTGGAAAGACATGGATCTGGTCAGCTTCTAACTTCCACAGACATTAAACTTTTCTGTTGATGAGGAAGTTAACAGTCTAAGAAACCAAAATCATTTTCTGCCCTCCTCACTCAGCAATGTAACATATCTCAGAGATGACCTTTCACTTGGAAGCTGTAATAAGATTATAGATGAAGAATGATCCACTGCATCTCCATTAATTTATTTCAACATTAAAATGTCACACAAATCTGTGCCATGGCAATGACTGAAAGCAAAAGATCCTAACTCTTGATAAGGTTGTCAGACTCCAAATCTCGTTGAAAGGTGAATTAGCTCATCATCACACACTGCTTCTCTTCTCTCTCAACTGCTGTAAGGACCTCCTTCATATCCTGCCAAAAACAAACAAACAAACAAATCTGATTCTGCAAAATTTTCCTGTATGAAGAAGAGGAATCATCAGAAATAATCCTTATTCTGTGTGGAGCCCAAGAGCTGCTGGAGCAGAATTATCGCCATCTGTGACCTTGTTCATTCTTTTCCAAATGACAAAAGCCCTTGGAAATGTTTTGGTCTTCTGCTTATAGAAATAGTTCATTTCTGTTATTAACTATTACAGAAATAGTAAATTCTAAGTTCTTCCTAAAAATAGAACTAGGTTCAATTACAGAAAATTTTAGCTTAGATGAAGATGTTATTAAAATCTGAGCGTCAAATGTTTGTGATGATAGAACTAAATCCCACACTACTCTTTCCATCAGAGGGAACAGCTACTGGGAGACAGAGATTCTAATTCAAAATCTATGCAGTGCAATTTGTGCAGCGTAAGAGTATCAGATTAGTCCTAAAATTGGATGGCAGAAAGATTAAGATTAAAGACATAGGTTGTTTCACAAAATATATGAATTAGTATGAATTAATTTCACTCATTCTTACAAAACAAACTAAGAAAAAATTTTATTTTTTAATATAAATCCTCATTAGAGTTAACTCTTCAAGGCATGGGTTTTGATCCCTGTCATTAATTCAAAATTTATTATTTAAATTGTTCGAGTACTTCATTCAGCATTTAGTGATGACAATGTCAACATATCCTGAGAGCCGTATTAGGCAGATGAGATCCAAATAGAGATTAAGTATGTGTAGTCTAGAACACAAAGTATATTTATTCCGGCTTCTTTGTGCCTTCAGCTGCTCAATTTTTTGCTGGGTTAGTTTTTATGTGGATTAGTTTCTGAAACCATTTCATGAGGAGAGATCAAGACAGGGCAGGAATGAACAGATAATATGGGAAAGGAATACCGCTTTCAGTTCATGCCACCTTAAATTGTCAGATGAACTAGAGTGACTACCTTTATCTTTCCCTCTCTGTTCTGGATACTTGCCACTCATAAATAATTCTGACTCTCATTCTAGGACAAGAAAGCCTTAGTCAAAATGAGTTTCAACACATCCTAAACAGACCCACAGCACACAAAAGCCCTCCTGTGCTGTCTTCAACTGCTGCCTGGCAATTAGTGGTTGATCCCATTTATGTTTCAAGAGAGAAAATGTATTACAGAAGATTATATGCAGAGTTAAAGGAATAACTTTGACTGCCAGACTGCAGGGACTGGAGCATCTCTCATACTAGGAAAGGATGAGAGAGCTGGGACTGTTCAATCTGGAGAAGTGAAGGCTCATGGGGGATCTCATCAATGTGAACAAAAGCCTGAAGGGAGGGTGTAAAGAAGATGGAACCAGGCTCTTTTCAGCGGTGCCCAGTGACAGGATCAGAGGTAATGGGCGCAAACTGAAAAAGGAGGTTCCGTCCAAACATCAGGAAGCACTTTTTTTACTGTGAGGATGATTGAGCTGGCACAAGTTGCCCAGAGAGGTTGTGAAGTCTCCATCCTTGGAGATATTCAAAAGCCATCTGACTTTAGCTTGGATGCTTTTTAAATATTTTCTGTGGGACAGTTTTCCAGACCTTTTCCAGAACTGATGAGAAAAAATCTAAAAATTGTCATGAATCTTATCATTTATCGAAACAAAATAAAGTTACAGTTGCCCCAAACATTTGCTGGTTGTTTGAGGTTAGGGGACATAGATGTCTCCAATTCTGTTGTCACAAAAGCGTGCGATGCATGTATGAGTGATACCTTGTTGTCACCTTGAAAAAGAGAAGTTAATGAAGCTGGACTCCCTCTTCACTTACAAAAGACCACATTCTTCAAGGCAGTATGAATTCTGTGCCTACTATCCTCACTTATTCCTTCATCTGCTTCAATCACTTATTCCACATAAAATGTTTTACTTCTTGCTGAATGACACTTTCCTCCTCTCTGAGCATGACAAGTAGATAAACCAATGTTATTTAACATGGAATAAGTTTTATTCCAGACAGGAAGAGACAACTGAACTTGGACTTGATAACTATCAAGGAGAGACAACTGGAGCCTATGGTCACAGCATCATAACTGTTTTTCCTTTACTTTTGAAGGGGGGAGAGGGGGGGGTGTTGATGCTGATTTTTTATGGTTACTTTTCTCTTTTAGAAGTTCTGTGTCTCTTGAATTATGCATGTGTTCTGATTCTAACTATGATTCTAACCATGAGAATCCAAGATTTTTCTCATCATGGCCCAGTGGAATCACTATTGAGGAGATATTGAGTGTAACAATAGAAACATGTCAGGAAAGAATGGAGCATTTGAAACCCAAACCTGTATTCAAATGATTTATAAATTCTGGATTTGTTGTTGAGAATAATGCTATTTAAAGAGCAATTCTAGCTTTATCAGTTTTGAAATGTTATTTTGAAAATTATTTTATTTTTGCACCACCTAGTCCTGCATTCATACAATTTCAAGATTATGTTGGCTTTTAGTTGTTTAGAAAACTGTATTTCGAATTTTTGTTGTCACATTGGAGTGTGAATTACATATATTTAAAGCCTCCAAAAGCTCATGACAAATTAATTGAAATGCAACGTTTAGACTTTTATTATTTTTAAGCAAATGTCATGATTTTAACAATTGCATGGATGATTTTCCAGTGTTTAGAGTTGTCAGTATGTGTGCACGTAATTATTGATTGCCACATTATAAGAACATGATTTTCAATACAATTGTTCTTGCTCTACACAGGTAAAGATATCTGTGAGAATCAGATACTTTCTTATTAACACAAGCTAAAAACTGATTAATAAGAAATATTTTCTCAAAGTCATGAAAATCTGAATATTAGAAATGTGCATGGAGGTTTGGGTTGACAAGATGTTGTCTGTACTGCACAACATAAAACTTAATTTTGAAACATCAAATTCTGTATAGTGTCAGCTACTGGACTTGGATTAAATACCTCACTACATGTAATGTGTGCGATATGGTAAGCTTCTTTTAGTAATCTACTATGTAGCACTGTTTTAACAAATTTATCTTCAAATCAGCTTCTTTCTTGCACTTCTAAACTTGTGTTAGTTGATAAACTCCAAAACTCCATTGGAAATCAATGTTAATTGGGCACTGGTCTTCCTTCTAGACATTTGACAATTGTGTTGTTAAAGAGTAAATATTCTTCCTCTCTGATGTATAGCGACTATTTTAGAGTGTAAGCTCCATGGGGCAGGGACATTTTAATGACTGGTACTTGAACAGAGGCTAGTATCTTTCAGATGTTATTGGCATATAAATAATTATTAACTAATATCAATGATTTTAGAACAGTTTCATATTAAGTATAAATTAATTGCCAAAATAATTGTCTCTTTAAAGACATCCCAAAAGTATCTTCAGAAATATAAACCAACACACATGGTCTGCATGGGTTTTGCTTAATGGTAAAGCATGGTCCCTTGGTAAATGAGATAAACAGAAGCTGATGTGAAAAATTAATACAATTAATCCTAAGGCTGTGCTCTTGACTTTCTAGCAATTCAAATATCTGTAAGTACCTGTGAATTGAAAACAGATTTCCTATTTTGCATCCTATAAAAAATGGAGCTCTTCTAAATTATATTCAGATAGGTGTATAGCAAAAGAACTAATTCAAAATAGGTCTTTTTTACTCACGTGACTGGAGAACAATTTCAAAATAAACACTTGGAATTTTTATCCATCTGTATCATTAACCAGACTTATTTGGTTATCAGTTTCTTAGTAGCAGTAAATAAGTTGCTACAACCCACAATATCTTTATTTCAATATAATTACATTAAAATTAAAAGAGTAATTGCATACTAAGCTATTTCTAGTGGTGTGATAGGTACTGGAAATAGAGTGGCACCACACAAGCTTTTCATTTATCATATTTTCTTTTGCTTATTGTTGTTGAATGCGGCTTTTTCTGAGGATGCATAAATTTCATGTGGTAATGCCCTATAGCTCATAAAATTTTTGTATATATGTGTGTTAAAACATTCTGTTTGTTATTTCACAGCAATGATTTCCATTACCAATCATAGAAACATTTCAACTCAGTTAAAGGTACTAATATTTCATTTGTAAATCACAGCTTGGCTTGTGTGGACAGAAGCCTCATATCAGGAATGTGTTCATCTTCTCAGTTAGTGAGGGATATGACTTGTGAATATCTTTATGCAACAAGAGTGAGTGCACAGACCTTTATTGTGCTAAGTAAGAATAAATATAGCAACAAGTGAATGTATTTTGGGTTTTTTTTCTGTGCAGGAATATTTACATGTTTGTAGAAAAACAGGGCAGAGGATAAACAGGAATGAATTAATAGACTGCTCTAATAACAAAAAGACACATTGTGTTCACATGTTCATAACACTGGTAGCATTAGTTCATGTTTTGTCCTTAGAAATGTGCAACAGACGTAGCCAGTCCCAGGGAAAGCATATGACCCATTAACATCATTGACAGCAGATAACAGGATTTAACAGAGAAAGGGTGGTGTATAGTAACGTGTCAGGATCATCCCTTAACACAGCAGGCAGAGTCACGAGGTGGGCAGTACTCCCATAGAAGTCAGTAGCAGAAATGTTTATTGATTCTAAAAGTAGCAGAGGTAAGATGATCCTAGACAATTTAGAAAAGCTTACACATAATGACCACATTGTAAGTAGCTCACTTTTTTCTTCTAAACAAAATTAACATGTTACCATGGTACCCAAGAGGAATCCTGTGGTTCTACTTCAGGCAAACTCCCATTGTTCTGAGCAAGAGATGAGCAAGGACCATAGCAACTAGCCCCATGGTTTGCTGAGCTAGTCATCTGCCTATGTAAATCTGCATAACATCATTGTTTCAGTGGCACGTGTTGCTTTTCCTGATAAAACTCTGAAAGTCCTACACTTGCAAGCAGAATATGTTTAACATGAAAATCCCATTAAAATGCTCTCTGAAAAATATCTGATCTTGTTCGGATAGATCTCATTTTACAGATGTCATTGTTATTTCAGCAAAAACCTGTCATATTAAATTTAGTACTTTTATAGCTGATATAGCTATATTAGTCCAAATAGGTGAAATTCATTTAGACTGCCCCTTTAGCTGTCTTATTACTTATTTTACTGCAGTATATTCATTCATATACCTTGATACCATTTCTTGCAATAAAAGAAATCTTAACAACGAATTTTGTAACCACTACACACATTAGTATTAGTATTCAGATTCTATAAGCTTTGCAATACAGATTACACTATGCACCTGTTGAATTGTAGTACTCTGACAGCTCTTAGGACCACCTCTATTTATATGTCACTTCTTTGTTTCTGTCCAGGAAGAAAACATAAAAATTATATAAAGCAACTTTCACAGCATTCACATTAAATCCTTGTGCTTGTCTTTCCAGGTCCTGAAGGGATTTCCAGAATGCTTACAAGCTGACATTTGTCTGCACCTCAACCAAAATTTGCTTCAGAATTGCAAAGCTTTCCGGGGGGCCAGTAAAGGCTGTCTTCGAGCTTTAGCTATGAAATTTAAGACAACACATGCACCTCCTGGAGACACTTTAGTGCACTGCGGAGATGTTCTCACCGCTCTTTACTTTGTGTCAAGAGGCTCCATTGAAATCCTGAAGAGTGACATTGTTGTAGCCATTCTTGGTAAGTAGATTGCTACAAGGCATGTTAGAAGATTGGGAGGATCAAAAAGAAATATCCATTGTTGGTTTGGGGGAAGGTAATTTGTAAACATTTTACTAACTTATTTAAAATCAAGCACAAAAATATTTTGTTAAGCAAAGTCTACATTACTGCAATTGCATACTAAGCTATTTCTAGTGGTATGATAGATAGTGGAAATAGAGTGGACCATGTGCACCAAAGACCCCACATCCTTGGATATCTGTAATATATGTAAGAGCAGGAGTGACCCAGATTTATCCCCAGGTCAGCAGTAAGCTGCAAGTTGAGGCAAGTAGACATCAAATTACTCCAGCTCTGATTATGCTGCAAGAACCAAAGTCAAGAACACCCTTTTCTTGGACAGTGTATGAGGGTACTGAGACAGATAGACCCCTATATGCTAGCTGGAGAAAAATATGTATCTACTTTAGGCATTCAAAATGTCTTCTAGAAGTTTTCAGAAATGCCTGCTCCTGCCCACTGAGCATATAGAAAAGAATAAATGATTAATCTGATCTAGACTGATACTGAAGTGTAAAAACACCAGTGTTTCCTCTATAGTTTTTATCAACATGTTCTTGTTTGTATAGCATGGGAAGTTAGTTGTTTTCTTTCCCAATGAAGATGTCTGAGAGCAATGTTCAATCCAGCTGGGAGCTGACCTGCAGCTGGTGATGGCTCTTATGTGGAACCAGTAAGACTTCATTAACTACAGCAATTTCTAAAGTAAAATAACTAAAACCCTACCTAAACAAGGCTACTGATTTGTTTCTCCAATTTAATATCAGGTAATAAGAATGCAAAGAATGAGTAGATGAGCAAGGATTTTGCTGTGCAGAAACCCACACCAGCTGTAACATCATTCGTATGCTCTCCTTTCTGTTTATCATCCGCCGTAGGAACTTACAGCCAGAGGAGTAGCTGAAGCAAAATGTGGACTGGTAGCAGTATGTTGCTATTAATCCACTTGTGACTGATTATTCTGCTAGCACATTGCAGGGTGGATACGTGAGCAGAAGCACAAAGGTGTGCCTACAACAATCCTTCCCTAGGTTTAGATAGTGTTATCAAGATAATTTGTCACCTCATGCTGTTGCACCTCATCAGCTGGGCCAGCTTTAGGCACAAGCAAAGTAGGGACCATGCAAGTATAACACTGTGAGGTTTTTACTTACCTGTGTGTCTTTCCCTGATTATGAACAGTGTGGTTCATCGAGGATTTCATCTCTTACAACAAAAACATGTAAATTTCTATAGCATTTACAATCAAGAAAAACTGACAAGTTTATGAACTAATTAATTTCTTCCTGGACCAAAGATGCAGACTGGTCATGTTTTGCATGATACGCACATCAGATCCCTGTGCTCCCACACTGCAGCAGAAACCCAGGTATTTGCAAGGTAATGCCACTATATCCCTTCCAGCCTAGAGCCCCTCACACCAGGGGCTGCAGTTTGGAGCCCTGGTCTCCCAGGGAATGGTGGTCCAGACAGAGAAACAGTTGTGCACAAATGCAGCTGAAAGGAACTGCTCTGTGGGCCTACATCTGTTGCACAATCCATGAGGCACAAGCCTGCCTGATAGCTGGCTCCAGTCAATGAGTCCATGGCATCTTGAAAACTCTGCTAACAAAGAACAGAACATGATAGAAATGAAAATTACTCTGCAATGAAATCACACAGAAACCTGACAACGATTATTAATACTTAGCCAAACATTTTTAGTTAATTCCTCTTTCTGAAAAACCTACACACAGAAATGGACATAGAAAACACTCAGTGCTTTGTCCTTTGGGGTTGAAAAGACTTCAGTGCAACAGAGATAGCACGGATGAAGTTTCTACCCTTAACAAGTACTGCGACTTTATCACAGAAAACAGAGAGTTCTGAGAAATGCTGGTTTTGTGCCCCGGTTTTCCTCACCATGCCAGCACTGTCTGAGGCTGCAGAGTAAGGTCTGATCAGCACTGACCTGACAACAGCAATTCTGTGCCAAATCCTTAGGAAATAGGGTTGGTGTGGACCTTGTAGAATCTACCACCTCTTTCAGCTTTGCAGACAAGGAATAAAAATACCGTGATTATGTCAATAGTCATATTGCAGAGAAGGTATTATATGCCTTGAATATGGACCCCTGTATGCATAAACATTAAGGCCAGAAGGACTATTAGATTATATTGGCTAAACTCTGTTATATTACTGAGTCCTGTTGCATTTCGTACATTTAGCTATCTGCTGGGTCTAATGAACTTTGTTTGATGAAAGAAAAGCAACAAGTTTTGACCTGAAGACATAAAGAGATGAAAAAGTGATCACTTTTCTTGGCAGTTTACTTCCATAGTTAATCATTTTTATTGTTAAAACTGTATGCTTTATTTCCAGTATAAAATTATCTTGCTTCTATTTCTTTCCATTGGTTCTTGTTATGCATTCCTTATTATATTCTAGAAGCATTTAGTACTAAGTAATTTTTCTTCTCTATAAGGATATATCAAATATAATAAGGTCACCTCTTAATCTTCCTCCTGTTGATAAGCTAAATATACTGTGCTCCTTAAGATCCTCTCTGTAAATCATCCCTTAAATTATTTTTTGCATCTTTTAGCTGCTTTCCCACTCAGTTTTCAACTTCCTTTTTAGGAAATTGAGAAAACAGAACGAGTTGCAGTAACCTAAAGTCACAAATGTTTAACAGAGAGGCAAAATCACACCTGTATTCTTTTTTACCAGTATACTGTTTCTCAGTTGCTATGACCACTATTCTTTTCCACAAGTGTTTTCACAGTTCTCCCCAAAACCCCATTTTTCTGGTAAGCCCAACAACGAAGGCTCGGAGCATATTTTGCACAGCTGCTATGGCTGCGGCTGCTCTGCCGCAGGTGAAGGGCAGATTGGAGGGAAATGAGCAATTAAATGGAGATTACAATTTTAACAAACAGGTACTGTGAATGTGTCAACATTGATGAAAAGAATTGTAATATCAAAATAGATCAAAAGATCAAAATAGAAGCAGCTATGTTTAAAGAGCTTCTTCAAAACAACTCCTGCATCTTGGAAGTTTTGTTTTCCCTCTGAAAAATATAAAAATGAAGTCAATTTATACTAAAATACATTTCAAGTATGGTCTGCTTCTTCATGTAATTCTTAACAAAATGAGATTCCAGGCCAGACAGGTCCTGGACTGTACTGAACAACAGAAATTAAATCTTTGTCATTGTAAGAATATGATTTAAATCAGCAAATAATGTTTTTACAAGAACAAAGGAGCGTTCTCTAGTCATGCCGGTTCGGTGGAACTGAAGAAAAACTGTGATGAAACTAGATTTTCCTTTCACTTAGTCCAGTTACATGCCTATGTAATTTCATTGGTTTGAATAATTTTACTTTTAATTTTTAGTGATAATACTTCTGATTTACAACAACGTATGTGCAACGGTAATCTGATTGTACTACTTCATGTGAAATCAAGTATTCTACACCATTATCATAAAGAAATACATCATTCAACATAATGGCTTGTTCATGTTTAAAATAATAATCTCCATCTAATTTTCTTTCTGCAGGGAAAAATGATATTTTTGGAGAGATGGTACATCTTTATGCAAAACCAGGAAAGTCAAATGCAGATGTGAGAGCTTTAACTTATTGTGACTTGCATAAGATACAGCGAGAAGATCTGCTAGAAGTTTTGGACATGTACCCTGAATTTTCTGATCTCTTTCTCACCAATCTAGAATTGACTTTTAATCTGAGAGACGAAACTGCAAAGGTAGATACAATCAGTGATTTTTTTTCTTAATATTGGTCTGAATCTGTCCCATGGTAACAAAACTTGAAAATAGCAATTGAAAAAACAAGGTTAGCAAAATTAAAAGCTAAAAGCCTGAGGCCAAATCTTATTTTTAAAAAATATACTTACCTGATTGCTCCCACTAAAGTCAGCTAAACTCAGCAGAACTCGATGAAATTATTCAGATTATGTTAATCTAACAGGATTTGGTTCTATATTTAAATAGTATTAAAGTTTCAGCTAGGGGGATTTTGGACATTTTGTTAAAGCCATGGAAAATATGTTTTTTTCAGATCACTATAGCCTGGGTCATCACAAGGGGGACTTTTGACACTAAATATAATTGTACAGCCATAAAATAAAGATAAACCAGATTATCTGGATTCATTCAGTGTCTAACAATAGAAAATATTTAATTGCCTTTCAAACAAGAATTGTTAATTCTCGTATCTTAGAGTGCACCTTACCTCCTAGGAGACTAAAAGGCATACAAAGAACTTTCAAAATTTCACTCGGGCTTTGGATTTGCAGGGGTTTCTTCGTCTTTTTTTCCCACAGTGACTCTCATAAGTGTTCCCTTTTGCCCAGACTGCATCTTCAAGAAAGCAGAAAAATTACCAGTGGTTCCTTTTCTCAGACTGCTGGCATCAATCTGAATTGGGAAAAAAAAAAGGAAGTTTGGCCAGAAGGGGAAAGCGGAAGGGCTATTGCCTAGCTCACGCAACTGGGGCTAAAGATTTCCCTAGAAAGTGCAGAGTATACCAGCACTAGCCACCAAACATGGACCACACTGCCTACAGAATGACTAGTTTACATTTCATTATTTCCAAGATATTGCCATTTTGTTGTTTCTGATCATACTTTTAAGGAAAAGCACAGGTTCAATAAGAAAGAACTAACACAATTTGGCCTCAAAGGCCTTCTGAGAAACAAGCAGACAATGCTAAGTTTTGGGTTCTAAATGATAGGGACATCTTTGCTAATCAATCACATGTGGATCTTTAATTTTAAAAATTGAAACAAATATAACTTCTGGCCAGAAATGTCACTTCTTTTTATGCTGAGCCTTTTTTTAATAAAAGATCATTCTGAAAATAAAAGATTAATTATATTCTTTATTTTAAAGCTCATCCTTTTGCATTTATTGAGAAGGTCATGTGAAATACAATACAATGAATTTATAGTGTAGTGATAAATTTAAGTTAAAACTGAAAGTACACATATTTGAAAAATTCTTTGGGGTTAAATTCACATTAACGATTTTAGTCTGAGCAATTATTTCTTGCAATTACATTGTCATCAATGTTATATCATTATTTTTCCTTAGATCTGACAAAATTGAAAAAAAATCCATGTTCTGTGTTGTGCTGTAGAATACACAAAGAAAGTCCTCACTGCTCATGTTTCTTAGAAATATTTTAGTTGTTATTTCTTACTGCTGTACCAGCCACTAAGAAAAAATTGCTAGACTTGACAGAGACAGGGAAGGGAGGACAGTCTCACCCATGCTTCTAAGCTTGCAAAATCACAGTTTTCTCTAGCAATCCCCCTTGCCTTCCACTGTCTATTGCAATCCAGAAAATCATCCCCCAAAAGAAGTGATGAACACATTCTGATCTTCAAAACATCACTCAGATATAGATTTGTTATCTGAATAATAGGTGCTTCTGCCTCAACTTCTGCTCCTGTCCTCCTATTTATGTAAAAGTGCCTTTTTCTTCCTGCAGTTATTCTACCAGTGGGCCACCACTGAAGAACCTTACCCACCAGGTTTACAATGAAGGGAATAGAGAAAGACGTAAACACTTTCCACTTCTTTCCCTCTGCCCTTCTCCCACATGCAAATCTGCTTACTTGAGTGGTATGGGAAACTTCACTAGCACAGGGAAGGGAAGTAGGCTGAAGCCAATGCCATGGGTTTGTACACAAAGAGCATAACTGGTGTTATATTTGGGTTTGTACACAAAGAGCATAACTGGTGTTATATTTGCTTATTTGTAAATTTATCAGTTTTAAATACATAGAAAGATGAGTTAAATGCATCTTGTATTTATTATGGTAAAAAAGCACATCCATCTTCTAGAAGATGAATTGAAAAAGACAATATTGTATTCTGCTGTGGAAATAAGTAGCTGAATGAACTGAATCCAATAGAGAGGAAGGAAGGGTCTAGAAAGATAAAATAATGAGGTGTAAAGTGTCTGGTGTTTACCAGCCTTATATTGTTGTAAAATATAACCTTTATAATTGTTACCATGTAGTTAAATATAAATCTAATTACAATCAGTTACCACATTACTTCTTGCAATAGTATACATTCTCTATTAGAGGTTATTTAATTTTTTTTTTAATTTATCTATGATTACTTAAACCACACCTGTGCAAGTTCAGGAAGTTGGTAACACATGAACACATGTCTTTCCATGTAAATTTGTTATCAGGATGATTTTGTTTCATCATCAAGTGGTGACATTGTTGATTTTGCTCAATCTGCATGAACTTTTTAACATTAGCATTGGGCAATACCATTAGTTGGGGATGGAGAGGCTGATGCAGACTGACTTGTGTAATACCGCCGTTCTTAAGCTTGAACATGATTAACAGTCAATCACCTATTGAAACCCTGCTCTCTTTAGATAGGACTAATCTGTCATTATGTTTCATATTTCATTAATCAAGTCTGACCTCGTAATAAGATCACAAACTACTAATGATATGGATGGAGATAACTGCAAACTACGAAGACGGAAATTGTCCTTTCAAAGTGAAATAGAGAAAGGTAATTAACTTCATTTCTTACATTAGACAGCACTGCTTCATTATTCATTGGGATTTCACTTGCTAATGCTAGGTACATTAGGGTCCCATGTTGGCTATTACTGTAGCAGCTCTTGAGAATCCAGCTGAGCAGCAAAAACAGTCTATGCATTGTTCCCTACATGGTTATATACGACTAGAGGATGTCAGTTTCACCTTTCCATGATTTCACACCTATCAGTGCAGAGCTGTTCAAACACTAAGCTACCTTATTGCCCTTGAGACATACATATATATATATATAATCTCTTAAACAATACCTATTTTCTGAGACACCATTTTTTAAACTGTTTAGAGAAACTAGTCTATTGGAGCATTTATTAGCAGCGTTGATTTTGTCTCCCCAGCAAAGTGCTTTGTTGAACTTGATGCTAGGTAGTATTTCTCCCAGGAATTAAAATATTTTGTTTACAGGACACAGTAGATTCACCATGATCAGATTTTGATTCATATGGTAATGTGTAAATGGTTATCCTGGCAAGAGTTCAGGTAATATTTTCTGTGCTTACGTTCACTTTAGAGGCTTTTGGGATTAATTCTAATGAAGGGAAATTCAGTGAAATACTAAAATATGTCACCAGTATTCAGTACTGCTAAGTACCAGGAATTGTAGATAGTAGCTGTAGTCAGACAGTAACAGCCATGAAGACAGCTAAACTGATACTTGCACAATTTTCATTTTTAGGTATGGAAAGCATAATTCCTTGAATAACATTGCACTTTTATGGCCCAATGATTTGTCTGACAAATTACTGTTTCTGGTGTGCCTGTCTTTTATACTTCACAGTCAAACCTCAATCCTAAATGCAGCATAATACCAATTTTAGAGTTGCAGAGCAGCTGATAATAAATGGGAACATTTTAAATGTACATAGAAGGTATAGTGCTCAGTGAAGGAAAACTTTAATCCAGACTGTGGCTACTCAGAACAATGACATTGCCATTCTATCAAAGAAACGTCTTTAGGGCAGGAAGCCAAGACTGACAACAAATCTGTTAGGAAAAGCTCCCCATGAAATATTCAATCTGCTCTTCACAAAGAATCTGTTGACAGAGGCTCTTTGCCTGAATAACCTTCACATTTCTTATGAGAAAACACATGCTGCCACCTAGATAAGATGGAAGTCATCTTCCATGTTGTGCCTGCTGCAGAATTACAAATAGGTTCCTCAGATGTCAATGTGATGCCAAGACCCTCAGGCTTTTATGGTTCTTGCCTAGTAGACTACATTGAATAACCTCTTGAATACATTTATTTGCATTACTTTTGAAATAGTACAATTTCTCAAAGTTTTGTCTTTGAAAAAAATACTTGCACTCTTGAGAAGAGACAAGACTGGCAACAATCTCCTTAGTCCTGGTAATGACTGTATAGTATCTGGTAATGCCTGAGTTAGTTAGTTAGACAGAAGTGTGGTACGTTTGTAGTCCATCTGAGGAGAAGATGCAATCATAAGAGTCCTTTCCAAAGGACTGAGTATATTTTTGTCCCATTGGCTTACTGCCCCTCTCTGGTCCCTGTTCATATTCTCTATATGTTNCAGAAGTGTGGTACGTTTGTAGTCCATCTGAGGAGAAGATGCAATCATAAGAGTCCTTTCCAAAGGACTGAGTATATTTTTGTCCCATTGGCTTACTGCCCCTCTCTGGTCCCTGTTCATATTCTCTATGTGTTACCATAGCTGAAGCAGACATCTCATAGTTGTAGAAGTTCTATGTCGCTTTTCCGTAGCCCATCTTACATCCTGTATGAGGTTGTAGAGTACTAGAGGATATTACTACTGGCTTGTAAAGTAATATTCTATTGATTTCAACACTTCACATACAGGAGGGAGTGGCATCATATTTTGGATCCAGCATAGTTAGTCTATAATGATAAATATTTGGGGATGATCCTGCAGAGTGCCTCAGAAGAACTGGGGTACAAAAGACAGAGTTCCTGAACAGTTCCTTGTCTCTAAATTGGAGAGACATGGACTTGACGGATAGACCACTCGCTGTATAAGGGATTGGCTGGATGGTTGCACTCAAAGAGTTGCGGTCAATGGCTCAATGTCAAAATGGAGACCAGTGACGAGTGGCGTTCCTCAGGGGTCAGTATCAGGACTGGTGTGGTTTAACATCTTTGACGGCAACATGGGCAGTGGGATTGAGTGCACCCTCAGCAAGTTTGCTGACACCAAGTTGTGTGGTGTGGTTGACACACTGGATTGAAGGGATGGCATCCAGAGGAATCTTGACAGGCTTGAGAGGTGGGCTGTGAGAACTGCATGAAGTTCAACAAGGCCAAATGCAAGGTCCTGCACATGGGTGAGGGCAATCTGAAGAACAGATACAGGATGGGCAGAGAATGGATTGAGAGCAGCCCTGAGGAGAGGACTTGGGGGTGTTGGCTGATGAGAAGCTCAACATGAGCTGGCAATACGCCAGATATCAGCCCAGAAGGCCAACAAGGGCTGCATCAAAAGAAGTGTGACCAGCAGGCTGAGGGAGGTGATTCTCCCCCTCTACTCTGCTCTCCTGGGGCCTCATCTGCAGTACTGCATCCAGCTCTGTTGTTAACATCAGAAGGACATGGACCTGTTGGAGCAAGTCCAGAGAGGGCCACGAAGATGATGGAGCACCTCTCCTATGAAGACAGGCTGAGAGAGTTGGGGTTGTTCAGCCTGGAGAAGAGTAGGCTCCAGGGACACCTTACAGCAGCCTTTCAGTACCTGAAGGAGGCCTTCACGAGATCTGGAGAGGGACTTTTTACAAGGGCATGTAGTGATAGGACGAGACGTAATGGTTTTAAACTGCAAGAGGGTAGATTTAGATTAGATATGAGTAAGAAATTCTTTACAATGAAGGTGATGAGACACTGGCACAGGCTGCCCAGAGAAGTTGTGGATGCCCCCTCCCTGGCAGTGTTCAAGGCCAGGTTGGATGGGGCTTTGAGCAACCTGGTCTAGTGGAAGGAGTCCCTGCCCATGGCAGGAGGGTTGGAACAAGATGGTCTTTAAGGTCCCTTCCAACCCAAACCATTGTATGATTCTATGAAATGCATTTCTGGTCACAGCATTCTTACAGATAAAAAATATGTGTTGTATGATGACTTCTAACAATTGTATTTTTATTTCAAAACTACACTTTGAACAGGATAGAGACACCCAGCATTCTCACTTTTCTATTTTGATATTTTACATATCTCACTAAATCCTTACTGA